>PVKA01029456.1:0-28294 GCA_004027165.1 Ctenomys sociabilis
AGTATCACAGAAAATGAAATACTTAGGAAATAACCTAACTGAAGAACTCCAAGATCCATTCAATGAAAACTACAGTACTCTGAAAAGGAGATCATAGAGCATTTCAGAAAAATGGGAAGATATTCCCTGCTCTTGGATAGGAATAACCAACATAGTGAAGATGCCATGCTCCTAAAATTCATATAAAGATTTAATGCAATCACCATCAAATTCCACCAACCTACTTCAAAGAGCTAGAGAAATCATTCCTGAAATTTATTTGGAAATAGAAAAGAACTAGAATAGCAAAGGCAATCCTGAGCAACAAAGACACTACGAAGTATTACAATTCTGATTTGAAGTTATACTACAAAATTTGTGTGGGAAAATCAGCATGGTTTTGGCAACAAAATAGACCAGTCCTGTTTTTTTAAGGAGTCTTCACACTGATTTCCACATGGTTGCACCAGTCTACATTCCCACCAGCAGTGGAGAAGTATTCCCTTTTTGCTATAGCCTCTCCAACATCTGTTGTTTGGTGACTTCTTTACTATAGCCATTCTTTGTGGGGTGAGATGGTATCTGAGTGTTATTTTAATTTGCATTTCACGGAAGGCTAGTGATGTGGAGCATTTTTTAATATATTCACTTCTTTAATTTCATCCTCTGAGAAGTGTGTGTTCATCTCAGATGCTCATTTGTGGACTGGGTCTTTAAATTTTGGTGCCCTAATGTTTTTTTAGTTCTTTATAGATTCTAGAGGGCAGATCTTTGTCTGAGTGTTTATTAGTCAAGATTTTTTGCAAATTTGTGCGTTGTCTTTTCACTTTGTTGGTAATTCCTTTTGACATTCAAAAACTTCTCATAACAGGAGGTCCCAGTTGTTAATTCTTTCAAGTGTTACCCACGCGATTTGATTTTTGTTCATGAACTGTTTGCCTACCCCTATGTCTTCAAGAGTTCTTCCTATTTTCTCTCTCAGGAGATTTAGTGTTTGTGTTTTAGTTTTTAAATCTTAATGTGTGAAATCTAAAAAAGATGACATGAAAGTTGAAGGAAAACTATTTTAGAAAAGAGAAAACAAGTAGAGAGAGAAGAGAGTGCAAGGGAAGGTAATGTGAAGGTGGATAAGATCAAAATATATCACAAGCCTTAAAACCCAATATTTTGTGAAATTAATAGGTACTCCTAAATAGAGGAGTTCACACAATGGAAAATAAGTTGATGATATAAGACAAAGCAATGGGAATGCAGATTAGCTGATTGAAATATAGAAAATCAAAACTATTAAGAAGCAAAAAATAAAAATATCTCAAAAGACTCCTATAGCTCAACAATAGCAAAAAAAAAAAAATAACTATATTTTTAGAATAAGCAAAGGTCTTGAACAGATATTTTTCCAAAGAAACACAAATGGTTGACAATCATATGAAAGGATGGTTAATATGAATAGTTGTTGAAGAATTTCAAATTAAAGAACAGTGACATATCACCTAATGCCCATTAGGATGTTATTATTAGGGTTGGGTAGAGGAAGAAGAGCAAGAGCTTTTCAGTATGTAGGCCAACTTCCTCCTTGATCCCCTTTCATTCCATCCAGGCTGCATGCCACCCACTCATAACTGGGTGCTTTTGCCCCTTCAGTTTGCTGGCCTGCATGCTGACTGCCTATGTAAACAACCACACAGATATACCAGAAGGATGCTTTACTCATCTGTTTAATGTCTCTTAATCCAGTCAAGTTAACAATCACAAATAGTGGTTGTGAATATGAACCAGCAAAACCACTTGTGAATATTTATGTAGAAGAATTGATACCAGAGTCTCAAAGTGCATTTGTATGTTCACAGCAGTAATATTCATAGCTAGCAAAAAATAGAAGCAACCCCAGTACACATCCTTAAATGAAAGGATAAAAAATGTGGTAGGTACACACACTGGAGTACTACTCAACCTTAAAAAGAAGAACATTCTGAAATATACAACATGGATGATTTTTGAAGGCATCATGCTAAGTGAAATAAGACAGTCATAAAAAAAAGATAAATATCATGTGATTCACCTTATATGGAGTATGTAGAGGAGGCAAATTCCACAAACAGAAAGTGGATAACTTCTGGAGCATTACGGGAAGAAAGTTGTAGAATTGCTTCAGGAATAATGAGTACTAGTTTTACAACATGAAAAAGTCTTGGACCTTTTTACATAACAATATACATAAACTCAATAAAATGGAAATATACACTGAAAAAGGATTGTGATGGTAAATTTTATATTATCTTTATTTTACCACAACTAACATTTCGAAAAAATAAAGCCTTCTATACTGGTTAGCTGTTCGTGAGATATTCTCATTTACTGATTTAACTATTGCTTTGAATACAAGAAGAGCCAGGTGTGGTGGAGCAGCACATGGGAGACTGATGCAGGAAGATTGCCATGATTTCAAGCCCAAGCTGCACTACACAATGAGCTCAAGGCAAATTGGGCTACATAACAAAACCCTGTCTCAAAAAAACAAATTAAATTGAAAATAAGAAGCATGTTTACACAAAACAGACTTTCTACCAGTTAAGCTTTGCATTTAGTTGTTTGTTTGTTTGTTTGGTGGCTCAAGCTACCTGAAAGGTAGATCTGGTAAGGCAGGTAGAGCTGGGGATCAAACCACGATATACTGCTCCTGATTGCCTTTGCATGAGCAGGTGTTTAAACAACAGAGCTAAGGGCAGGCCCCCCTGAGTTTAGTATTTAAACAATGGTTATAGATAGATAGATAGATAGATAGATAGATAGATAGATAGATAGATAGATAGATAGATAGATAGATAGATATAGATATAGATAGATATAGATAGATATATAGTTATATAGTTGTTATATAGTTATATAGTTTTATAGTGGTACTGGGAATTGAACTCAGGACTTTGTGCTTGCCAGGTGGGTGCTTATTCTACTGAGCCAACTCCCCGCCCACTAATAATTTTTTTGAGGCATGGTCTTGCTGTGTGTTTCAGAGTAGTCATGAACTCACTATATAGCCCAGGCTGGCCTCAAACTCAGGGCAATTCTCCTGCCTCAGCCTCCAGAGTGCTAGGATTGTAGGAGTGCACCACTACCTGGTAAGAAGTTTTCTTTTAGGCATAACATGAAACGTATTTTCCATCAAGTATTGAGATACTACACTCTCAGTCTGTACAGAATATGAAGAAGGAAAAAAAAGGAATGAACACTTACATATATTTACATAGATATTTAGAAATCCATCCATATACAGCATTGTAGCAGGACTGTCTTGTGTCATTTTTTCTTATTTTTCATTCTTATGTTATGCCTATGATGTCTGATGTTTAGACTAATAGTAAGAGTAAACTGAACTGCATATGTTGCAGGGTAATAATAAACTTCTCTTCTGGAGGGCTAACAACCTAAGTTTGCAGATCAAAAATTGGAGAAAAAGAAAGGCTGCAAGGTCAGCCAACATTTTGGCCCTAGTTTTTCAAGGTCAGTGAAGACTCAGAACATAGGAGAATTTGTAAAGGACATCATATAACTCAGTAGTGCCCCAAATTTTCTGATCAAGGAGATTATGGGGCCACAGAGGAATGTGATCAATGATGTATAGTGTGCCTAAGGAGAGTCACATGGAGAGGAAACCTTCTCTCAGGATTCCACAGAGAGCAAATTGATCAAGCAATGGCCCTGACTCATCCGCATGGCTGACATGACAAGGGATCTACGAAGTGCAGTACAGGGGTATAGGATAAACCCTGAGGGAACCTGACTGACCTTATCTGATACAAGAGTTACATTTCTTGTTATATAGGTCTTAACCATCCAGCAGAAAAGTGTAAAAATGGAGGTGTATAAAGTAAAGTCATATTAATGTTATGAGCTGAGAATGGTTCAAGTCAACAACTGCTGTGGATAACCTGTTTCTATTGTGGACTGCTGATTTGTGTTGAATATATATATATATATATATCCATAATTTGAAAATTTGTAACATATGTATCATTGTATGTTACCCTGTTTATGTCATTTTTTCTCTTTGTTTTTGCTTCTATTTTTCGCCCTTCAAGTTAAAATACAAATAAATAAAATTTTTTAAAAAAGAAGTTTTCTTTTTCAGTGAAATAGCATTTGTATCCAAGAAATATGAGGAAATATACTCAAAGTGGGTGCTTTGACTCTGGAGTGCTGGCATCAGGTAGAAAGTGCAGTGCAAGGTTCCATCAGCCAGACGCTGAACAGAATTCTAACCTGAGGTGGCTTCTGCTACCTGTGAACCTGCCCAAGCCCAGCCTGGCCTTATATGTCCTCCTTTCTTTATCCCAAGAGATCTTCCTCCTTTTTGTCTCCAACAGCCAGCATGCCACAGATGAGCTGGTAGGGAACCTGAGTAGCCTCATGCCAATGTCTGTGTGATTTGGCAAGGTGTTGGTGAAAATCTGCACCCAGTCCCTGATTTAATGGAAAAAACTTACTAGTGTCCTTTTTGTTAGGGGAGCAGAAACTCAACAGGAAACAGTGGTGCTATTTCCTGAAACTTAATCCCTGTTCTTCGGCTCTCCATCCTGCCAAGTTCTCTATACCCTCTTGTGACTCATAACTTTACAGGCACCTGCTCCTTCCTCGCCTGAGGAATCACCTGATTCCCTGTGGGTTAAGTATACTTCCTGCTATAAGCAGTGATGATTAATGAATCCCAAATCCCTGGCCTAGATATTTCGAGATTTTCCCCTAGTTTTTATGGTTGATCTTTAATCTACAGAAATACCTTGCTCCCTGGCTCCCAGTGAGACTATACATCAAGATTAACAGTGTAGGTGCCAGTGAGATAGCTCAACAGTCTAAAGCACTGGCTTAGGCAAGCTTAGACAGCCACAGGACCACGATTTGATCCCTGGCACTACATGCCACCCCAGCCCTGCCCTCAGGGTGCACTGAGCCAGAAAAATTAATAATAATAATAATAATAATGATAATAATAATAGTGTATATTTCATTTAGTGGGACATGATACCTCTTAAATTAGCAGCTCCAGAGGCTGAGTTTGGAAATGTATCCCACAATAAGGACCATAAGTAGTTCGGATAACATGTGTACAGCTGGAACATGGCACTGTATCTGCACTTTCCCCAACTAAGCTTTCAAGACTATTCTCCACAGACTGTCATCTTCTTAGAAGCTCTAAATTACAGACTTATCTCAGATAACAGCAGTTGTTGAAAAAATGTTTACTTTAAATTTGGGGTATTGCTTGTGTGTTTATTTTGCTACAGAGTTATGTGAGTTCCTCAAATGTTTTGAATATTAACATTTTATCAAAGGCAATCATACCTCAGTTATGAAGAGAAAACTGAAAATACCTGTTCAGTGTTCATAACATTGTTACATAGTTGAGCCAAAATTCTGACTTGAAAAACTGTGTACAGGCTGAGAATGGGTCATGCAACACGTCTCACCACAGATACAGAGGGATCAAGCCTCAGTATAAATCCCACTCACCCAGGCAACCCATAATGCTCTTGTTAGTGTATTCATATGAGTGTCTTTGTGACTTGTGGGCTGATTTATTTGCATAAAATATCAAGGATCCAACATATGCCATTCAGTTTGCCTTATCTGACTCAATTGATTTTACTTGTTGTACGTTTCCTTTTGTATTTCTGCTTTTTGCTTGTTATACTAGGGAGACTATATGATATTTACACATGTGTGTCTGGTTTATTTAACTTATGAGTATATGTTCAAGTGACATCCACTTCAGTATAAATGCTTCAAACTTATCATTCTTAATAGCTGAATAATACTCCATTATATAGAAATACCACATCTTTTTCAACCATTCCTCATGTGATGGACATCTTGGTTGTTTCCAAGATTTTGCTATCACACATTGTGCTGCTATAAACATAGGTATACATATATCACTATGCTATAATGCTTTCAGTTCCTCTGGGAAAATTCCCAGTAGGGGGATAGATGGCTTGAATGGGATTTCTAGTCCTACTCTTTTCAGGAATCTCCACACTGATATCCACAATGGTTGTTCCATTCTACATTCCCACCAGCAGTGGAGAAGTATTCCCTTTTTCCCCAACCTCTCCAGCTTTTGTTGTTGGTTGATGTTCTTATGATAGCCATTCTTTCTGGAGTGAGGTGGTATCTCAATGTAGTTCTTACTTGCGTTTTACGAATGGCTAGCGATGTGGAGCATTTTTCCATGTATTTATTCACTTCTTTAATTTCATCCTCTGAGAAGTGTGTATTAATCTCAGATACCCGTTTCTGAATTGGGTCTTTAAATCTGAGGGCAATGTTATATAGTAGTTCTTTATATATTCTAGAGAGAAGACCTTTGTCTGATTGCTTATTCGTTAGGAATTTTTCCAAATTAATGGGCTGTCTTTTCACGGTGTTGACAATTTCTTTTGATGTGCAGAAGCTCCTCAAGTAGAGTTGATCCCAGTTGTTGCTTCATTCAAGTGCTTCCGGGGCGAATGTATGTTTGTTCATGAACTTTTTACCTACCCCTACGTCTTCAAGAGTTCCTCCTACTTTTTCTTCCAGGAGATTGAGTGTTTCTGTTTTAATTTTCAGATCTTTAATCCATTTGACTTTAATTTATTGCATGGTGATAGAGCTGGGTCAAGTTTTAGTTTTCAGCATGTAGAAAGCCAGTTTTTCCAGCACCATTTGTTAAAGAAAGAGGCTATCTTTCTTCCAGTAAGTATATTTGGCCCCTTTGTCAAAGATCAGATAGCTGAGTATGTTTGTAGATGAGTCTGCACCTTCTAATCTATTCCATTGATCCTTAGGTCTATTTCGTTACCAATACCATGTTGATATTATCACAGTGGCTTTGTAGTATAATTTCAAGTCAGGAATTGTGATGCCTCCTGACTTGTCTTTTTTGGCCAAGATTGCCTTTGCTATTCTAGGTCATTTATGGTTCCAAATACATTTTAGGAAAGATTTCACTAGTTTCTGGGAGGTATGTTGGTAGCAGTTTGATAAGGATTGCATTAAATCTGTATAGCAATTTTGGGAGTATGGCCATCTTCACAATGTTGGTTCTTCCTACCCAAGAGCATGGAATATCTTTCCATTGTCGGAAATCCTCTATAATATCTTTTCTCAGGGTGTTGTAATTTTCTGTGAGAAGATCTTTCACTTTCTTGGTTAAGTGAATTCCAAGCTATTTCATTTTCCGTGGTGCTATTGTAAAAGGTATTGTTTCTATTGTTTCCCTTTCAGTGTGCTTGTTATCTGTGTAGAGGAATGTTATTGAATTTTGCAGTTTTGACTTTGTATCCTGCTATGCTACTGAATTTCCCTATCAGTTCTAGTAGTTTCCTGGTGGAATTTTTGGAGTCTTCCCAGTAAAGTGTCATGTCATCTTAAAATAGTGATAATTTAACTTCTTCTTTACCTATTCTTATTCCCTTTATTTATCCCTCTTTTGTAATGGCTGTTGCTAAGGATTTCAAAACTATATTGAATAGAAGGGGTGATACAGAATATCCTTATCTTGTACCTGATTTAGGAGTGAAAGATTTCAGTTTTTCCCCATTTAGGACTATCTTTACTTTTGGGTTTTCATAGATGGCTTTTATCAAGTTAAGGTAGAGTCCATCTATTCCAATTTTCTGTAGGACTTTGAGCATGAATGAGTGTTGGGCTTTGTCTAAAGCTTTCTCTGCATGAATTGAGATGATCATGTGGTTTTTAGACTTCAGTGTATTAATATAGTGTATTACATTTATAGATTTTCTAATATTGAACCATCCTTGCATCCCTAGGATGAATCCTACATAGTCATGCTGTATGATCTTCTTGATGATTTGCTGTATTCCATTTGCTAAGATTTTATTGAGTATTTGTGCATCTACATTCACGAGGGAGATTGGCCTAGATTTCCTCTGTTGGTTATTTCTTTCTCTGGTTTTGGAATCAGTATTATACTTTCCTCCACGAATGATTTTGGGAGAACTGTTTCCTTTTGAATTTCATTGAAGAGTTTGTGGAGTGTAGGGATTGTATCTTCTATAAATTTCTTATAGAATTCAGCTGTGAATCCATCAGGACCTGGACTTTTCATTGTCGGTAGGCTTTTTATTACATTTTCTATTTTGTTGGCTGTTATTGGCCTATTGAGAGTGGTTATATCTTCTTGGTTCAGTTTTGGTAATTTGTACCTTTGGAGGAATCTGTCCATTTCTTCTGTGTCTTCTATTCTGTGAGCATAAAGATTCTTGAAGTAACTATTGATAATCTTCTGAATTTCCGCTGGGTCTGTGGTGATTTCACGCTTTTCATTCCTTATTGAATGTACTTGAGTTTTTTCTTTCCTCTTTTTGATAAGGTTGGCCAGAGACTTATCAACTTTATTTAGTCTTTCAAAGAACCAACTTTTTGATTTGTGGATTCTTTGAACTATATTCTTCATTTCAACTGAATTAATTTCTGCTCTGATCTTTATGATTTCTTCCCGTCTTTGGGCCATGCATTTAGTTTGCACTTCTTTTCCTAGTTGTCAAAGGTGAAAATTTAGGGTGCTAATTTGTTCCCGTTCTGTTTTCCTAATGTGTGAGTTCATAGCTATGATTTTACCTCTAAGAACTGCTTTCAGCACATCCCATAAATTCTGGTAAGTTGTGCTTGAATTTTCATTGAATTGTAAATATTGTTTAATTTCTTGTTTAATTTCTTCTGTGACCCATTGATTGCTGAGTAGGGTGTTGTTTAGTTTCCATGAATTTAATGGGTTTTTCTGGTTTCTTTTGTCATTTGGTTCCAGATTCATTGCACTGTGGTCAGATAATATGCATGGGATAATTTCTATTTTCTTACATATACTTACACATGACTTCTGGACTAGTATGTGCTCTATTTTGGAAAATGACCTGTGTGCAGCTGAAAAAAGTGTGTATTCAGCTGTGTTTGGGTGGAACACTCTGTATATGTCCACCAGGTCCATTTGTCCCATGCTCTAGTTCAGTTTTGCTATATACTTGCTAATTTTTTGTCCAGTTATCTACTTTTTTTGAGATAAGGGTGTGTTAAGGTCTCCTGTTAAGATTGTGGTCTTAGATATTAGGATTTTCATGTCCATTATGATTTGTCTTACATAGTTGGGTGCTCCTGTGTTTGGTGCATAGATATTTATGAGTGCTACCTCTTTCTCTTGAATTTTTCCCCTGAACAATATATAGTAGTCTTCTTTGTATCATTTGAACCTTCTTAGTTTGAAGTTGAGATTGTCTGAGAACAGAATTGTTACTCCTGCTTTCTTTCTGAGGTGTGGGGCATGTAATATTGTTTTCCATCCTTTGACTCTGAGCTTATGAACATGCTTTTGAGTTTTTGTTGGATTTTATTTCCTAATCCAGTGTGCAAGTCTATTTCTCTTAATCAGTGAATTGAGTTCATTTAAATTCATGGTTATAATTTAAATGTCTTGACTTATGTTTATCATATTTACCTGGTGTTGTTAACTCCTTTGTAACCTGTGTTTAATTGTCTGTCCTGTTTAGTAGGTTCCTTCCATTCTTATTCATGCAATTCTGGTCATTGTGTTTTCTGTCTAGAACATCTTTCAGCAGCCTGTGATGGGTGGCATTGTCATCATGAAATTCTTTAGTTGTTCTTTGCCGAGGAAATATTTCACTTCTCCATAGAACTTGAAAGAGAGTTTTGCAGGGTATAATAGTCTGGGCTGGAATTTGTTTTCATACATTACTTGAAGAACTCTGTTCCATGCTCTCCTTGCCTTCATGGTTTGTGTAGAGAAGTAGGCTGCAATTCCGATGGTTTTCCTTTGAATGTGATCTGCTTCTTCTCTCTAGCATCTTTCAGTATATTATTTTTGTGTTGGATATCTGGGATCTTGAATATTATATGTCTCTGTGTGTTTTTATTTGGGTTTTAGTTATTTGGTGTTCTGTATGTTTGGTTACCTGAATGTTGGTTTGTTTCCTTATATTTGCAAAGTTTTCTGCAATTACTTTCCCCAAAGTCTTTTTATATCATTTATATTGACTCCTTCATTCTCTTTGATATCAATTATTCTCACATGGTTCTTGCAGGTGAAGGATTATTTTTTCCTGCATTCTCATTGTTTTTAAGAGATCTTTTCTCACCTTTTCACTAGGTGCACCAGTGTTTTTAATATCTTGAACTTTGTCTTCTCTTTCACTGTTTTGAAGACTCATAATTGATATTTTGAGTTCTTCTATATCTGTTTGACCCTTTTTCATGCATTCTGTTTCTTTTCTGTATTGTTTACTCAAGGAATCCATCATATTTCTGATCTCCTCAATTTTTTTATCCATGTCTTCTTTAGAGGTAGTTATTAATTCTTTTTCTGCTGTGTTTCTTTCAAGTTAGGTATCCTCTGTATATTTCCGCACTTGTTTCTGTATTTCCTTTTTTCTCAAAGAATTCTTTTTTGATTTCAGAAATTATTTCTGCTTTGAGTTCCTCATGACTTTTCTGCTGTTGTTTCTTTGCTTCAGATGCTGTTAATTCATACATTTCAGCTGGAATAGTGCTCTCTGCACTTGTTCTGTTTGTGCCTTGTTTTTCCACCCAATGTTCCTGGATTTCATTCTTTATTTCAGATACTTTGTATTCATATATTTCTTTTTTTATTTGAAGAATTAATTCTTGTCTGACTTCCTCTATACCTTTCTGCTGTTGTTCCCTTGCTTCTGTCTCTGTTAATTGATTCATTGCAGCTGAGCTAGTGTCCTCTACCCTTACTGGTGGACTCAAGGTTGTGATTACGTTTTTCCCCCTTGTCTTTGTCATTTTGTATAGCACTGACCTTTGACCTTCGGTGTAGAGCTTTGGTGCAGCTATAACCTTAGCTTGTTATGAGATTTGGGTGCCAGTCTATTAAGTTTGAGATTATCCAGGTATGCCTATAATAACCTGGAGCCAGCTGTTGTGTTCAGTTTCTTTTTGCTGCAGCTCCTGTGGTTCCCCTCTGTTGTTTCCCTGGTCAGGTGAACACAAACTGTACTAGGATGCAGAGCAAGGAGTGAAAATTCCCACTATCTTAGCTGGATTTTGGGCAAGGATCCAGAAAATTAAGGGAATCAGCCCTCCTGACCCAGACAGGTCACTCTCTAGGTGGGTCGGCCTGGGCTTTGGTGGGTCTGCTGGGATCCCAGAAGGATGGTGGATGTTCTTATTCAGTGGTTAGGCTGTGCTGGGTCACCAACCTGTGCTGGGTCCGGGGCCGTGGGCCAGAACCACAGAAGTCTGGGAAACATCCCTCTGGCAAGGTGGGCCTGAATCCCTCACTCACACACCGAGTAGCGCTGCATCTCAGGCCATGGGGTGGAACCAAAGATCGCTTGGTAACGTCCCTCTGGCATGATGGGCCTGGAGTTCTCACTCTAGGAGGAGCTGTGCTGGGTCTGGGGCCATGGGGTGGGACAGGGAATTGCTGGGAAATGTTTCTCTGGTGGGGCGGGCCTGGAGCTCTCACCAGCCGAGCTTTGCTGGGTCTCGGGCCACGGGTGTGGGAAGTTGTGGGGGACAGGGAATCCCTGGGAAATGTCTGTCCGGCACAGTAGTCCTGGAGCTCTACAGTCACTGAACTCTGATGCCCAGGAAGTTGGGGAAATTCCCACTCGCTCAGCGGGCTTTAGGGCAGGGGATCCGGGGAGTTGCTGGTGAGTGGGTCTGATGTTTCATGCCAGTCACTGGCTCAGAGGGCTTGGGGGAGGGGATCCAGGTAGCCCTTGTGGGAAGAAGCCAAAGGCTCTCCCTCAGACTCACAACACACTCACTGATCTGGGAATCCTGGTGAGTCATGCAAATTCTCACTCACTGGGAGGGCTTGGGGCAGGATCCAATAGGCCGCCCAAGTCAGCCCCGCTGTCTCAGGCTGGTCACTCTGGCTGGGCAGCATGGGCGGGATCCAGGAAGATGGCAGAGTCCATATTGTCTCTTCATAGTGGTTATTCATAGTACAAGATGCAGACATAATATCCTGTCCAAACATTATTAGCACAAATCTTTCTGTCCATTGAATTAAGAGAAACTAGCTGTATATCTGTCCTGCATATATAATGGTTTTATATATACAGACAAACAAATGGTCCTTCAGGTATATCCCCTTTTTGTTTAGTTTTGCTAGAGGTGGGTATTCCATTGTCATTTAAATATTGTAGGTGCATGAATTCAGCAAAATTATCCAATATAGTCCAATAGTGCATAATACTAGTGGGTTATCCATAGGAATGGCAATGTCAGAAGTTGTTAACTTGAGCCTTTGACAGCTCAGCATATTAATATGGCTGTACTTTTTATACCTTGTTTTTATACTTTTCTGCTGGATGGTTAAGACCAAGCTAAACCAAGACATATGTAACAAGAAATGTAACTTTTCTGACAAGGTCAGTCAAATCCCCTCAGCTCTTACCCTGAAACCCTGTACCGCAATTTGTAGATTCTTTGTCAGTGTCAGCCACGTGGATAAGTCACTGCTTGACCAATTTTCTCTCTGTGAAAGGTGAGAGAATGTTTTCTCTCCATGTGACTCTCTCTAGGCACATTCTACATCATTGATCACTTTCCTCTGTGGCTCCATAATCCCCTTGATCAGAAAATTTGGGATACAACTTAGTTAAATGATGTTACAGTACAGGTTCTCCTATGTCTGAGTCCTCACTGACCTTGAAAGGCTAGGCCCAAAATGTTGGCTTTCCTAGGGGCCGGGAGATGGCTCAGTGGAATAAGTACTTCCCTGTTAAAAAGTGTTCTGTCCTTGCATCCCTCCTTTTCAATAATTTTTGGTTGGAAAACTTAAGTTGTTAACCCTCCAGAAGAAAAGCTGAAAGACACTATTACCCTATAACATAAGCAGCTGAGCTTAATTAACCTCACCATCTGTCAGAATAGCAAACATCTTAGACATAACATATAACAGGTATTTTCTATCAAGTATCGATAAGTTAAACATTAAATGCCTACAGAATGTGGAGAAAAAAACAAAAACTAAAATAATTTTAAAATAGGAATAAACACATATTTTTACACAGAAATTTAGAAGTCTAACCATATATAGCACTGTAGCAGCACCATCCCATGACATTTTTTCATGTCTCTTGTTTTCATTTATTAACATTTTTTAAACAAACATTTACTTGGTAAAAAGTATAGCACTAATTGATATGACATTAGAAGCAGTACATATTTAAAAGTCCCGAATGACAGGCAATCCAAGCATGGCTCTAGCATTATACCTTGCTCTCTTCAGTGAAGTTGCTTAGTTCACAGGTAACAGCATATAGAGTTAATCAGGGTGAGAATCTTACCAATTAACTGCTAGTTTCAAAAACCTACTGAAGAGTCTCAGGATCATTGCCTTAACCATCTTGTGTATATAAATGCATTGTTTTCTCCCTGTCATGTTTCCGAACTTTTCTCCTTGCCCTCTCTTCAATAGTATGTAAGTTCATGCTTTTCTTTGAATTGTGTAATACATTTCTATTTTTTTATTTCTTCTTTTGAATTCTTATACTAGGGAGACTATGTAATATTTACACATGAGAGTCTGGTTTATTTCACTTATGAGTATGTCTTCAATTGGGATCCACTTAAATATAAATACTTCAAGTTTACCATTCTTTATAGCTGAGTAATACTCCATTGTATAAAAATACCACATCTTTTTTATCCATCACTTTCAGGTGATGGGCATTTTGGTTGTTTCCAAGACTTAATGATCACAAATTGTGCTGCTATAAACATAGGTGCACAAAAATAACTGTAATATGAGGTTTTCAGTTCCTCTGCAAAAATTCCCAATAGGGGGAACTGGAATTTCCAGTTCTGGTTTTTTAAGAAATCTCCACACTGATTTCCATAAGGGTTGCACCAGTTTACCTTCCCACCAACAGTGGAGAAAAGTTCATTGCTTTCCCAGTTTTTGTGATAGCCATTCCTTCTGGGGTGAGATGGTATCTCTGTGCTGTTTTAATTTGCATTTCATGGATGGCTAGTGATGATACATTTTTTCATGTATCTATTTGCTTTTATAACATTATCCTCTGAGAAGCATGTTTTCAACTTGGATACCCATTTCTCGATTGGGTCTTTAAATTTTGAGGCCCTAATATTTTTTAGTTCTTTATAAATTCTATAAAGTAGACCTTTTTCTGAATGCTTATTAGTTAAGATTTTTTTTCCCAAATTTATGGGTTCTCTTTTCACTTGTGCAAATCTTCTCAATAAGAGGAGGTCCCAGTTGTTGATTTTTTCAAGTGTTGCCTGTGAAGTTTGATTTTTGTTCATGAACTGTTTGTCTACAAGTATGTCTTCAAGGGATCTTCTACTTTCTCTTCCAGAAGATTTAGTTTTTCGTTTTAATTCTTAGAACTCTAATCCATTTTGACTTTTGCTTAGTGCATGGTGATAGACCTGGGTCAAGTTTTAATTTTTGGCATGTAGAGAGCCAGTTTTTCTAGCATGACTTGTTACAGATGGTATCTTTTTTCCAGTAAGCATGTTTGGCACCTTTGTGGAAGATAAGGTGGCTGAGTTTGTTTGTAGAAGCTTCTGCATCTTCTAATCTATTCCATTGATTCTCAGTTCTGTTTTTTTGCCAATACTATGCGATGTTGTAACAATAGCTTTGTAGATTTCAAGTCAGGAATTGTAATGCCTCCTGCTTGCCTTTGTTGTCCAGGATGGCCATTGCTGTCCTACATCTTTTCTGGTTCCAAATAAATTTTAGGAATGATTTCTCGAGGTCTGTAAGGTATGTTGGTGCTAGTTTGATAGGGATTGCATTAAATCTATACAATTTTGAGAATTTGGCCATCTTTACAGTGTTGGTTCTTCCTATCCAGGAGCAGGGAATAAGTTTCCATTTTCTGAAGTTCTCTAAGATCTCTTTTTTCAGAGTACTTTAATTTTCACTGAAGAGATCTTTGACTGCTTTAGTTAGACCAGTTCCTAAGTATGTCATTTTATACCATTTTATACTAAAAGGTATTGTTTTTCTAATTTCCTTCTCAGTGTGTTTGTTATCTTTGTAGATGAATGCTATAGACTTTTGTGTATTGACATGGTATCCTGCTATGCCACTGAATTCGTGCATCAATTCTAGTAGCTTTTTGGTGGAGTCTTCTTGGTCTTCCAACTAAAGTATCACATCATCTGAAAATAATGATAATTTAGCTTCTTGTTTACCTACTCTTATTCCTTTTATTTCTCAATCTTTTCTAATGCCCTAGCTAATGATTCCAGAACTATATTGAGCAGGAGTGGTGATAAAGGATATCCTTGTCTTGTACCAAGACCTGAAAGTAAAAGATTTCAGTTTCTCCACATTTAGAATGATGTTAGCCATTGGATTATCTTAGATGGCTTTTATCAGATTGAAGCAGAGGCCATCTATTCCAATTTTCTGTAGGACCTTAAACATGAATGAGTTTTGGACTTTGTCAAAAGTCTTTTTTGCATCAGTTGAGATGAGCATGTGGTATTTGGATTTGGCTCTATAGATATAGTCTGTTCAATTTATACATTTTCATATATTGAACCATCCTTGTATCCCTGGGATGAACCCTACCTGGCCATGGAGTATAATCTTCTTGATGATTTTCTGTATTCTATTTGATAGGATTTTATTGAGGATCTTTGCATCTGTTTTCATGAGGGAGATTGGCCTATAGTTCGTTTTTTTAGTTGTGTGTTTCCCTGGTTTCAGTATCACTATAATACTTGCCTCAAGGAATGATTTTTGAAGGATTGCTTCCTTTACAATTTCATTGAAAAGTCTGAGGAGTATAGGGATTATATCTTTTGTAAATTTCCTGTAGAGTTCAGCGGTGAATCCATCAGGATCTAGACTTTGCCTTGTCACTAGGTTTTTATTATTACATTTTATATTTCACTGCTATTATTGAGTTATTGAGAGTTGTTATATCTTCTTGATTCAGTTTTGGTAATTTATAGCTTTCTAGGAATCTGTCCATTTCTTCTATGTCTCCTATTCTGTGAGAGTAAAGATTCTCAAAGTAGCTATTGATGATCTTCCAAATTTCCACTGGGTCTGTGGTAACCACACCCTTTTCATTCCTTATTGCTTGTGTTTGAATTTTTTCTTTCCTCTTTTTGATGAGGTTAGCTAGGGCCCTATCAGTTTTATTTACTCTTTCAAAGAACCAGCTCTGAGATTTGTTAATTCTTTGAGCTGTTTTCTTCACCTCTGTTGAATTAATTTCTGCTCTAATCTTTATGATTTCTTCCCGTCTTTGGGCTCCATGCTTGGTTTGTTCTTTTCTAGATGTTGGAGGTGCAGAATTAGGGTGTTTTTCATTCCAGTTCTGTTTACTTAATGTGTGAGTTCATAACTATAAATGTCCCTCTAAGTACTGCTGTCATCGCATCCCATAAATTCCGATAAATTGTGCTTGTTTTCTCATTGAATTGTGGATATTGTTCAATTTCTTGTTTAAAGTCATCTGTGACCTATTGGTTGCTGAGTAGTATGTTATTTAATTTCCATGTATTTAGGGGATTTCTCTGGTTCCTTTTGTCATTTATTTCCAGTTTGATTGCACTGTGGACAGATAAGATGTGCGAGATAATTTCTGGTATCTTGCGTATAGCTAAGCATGACCTATGGACTTATATGTGGTCTATTTTAGAAAATGACCCATGTACAGCTGAAAAAAAAATGTGTATTTATCTGTGGTTGACTGTAACACTCTGTCTATATCCCATAAGTTCATTCGTTCTAAGCTCTGTTTCAGTTCCCGGTTCTGCTACTTCTTTGCTAATTTTTTGTCCCTTGATCTATCTTTTTAGGATAAGGGCTTGTTAAAGCCCTGTTAAAATTGTGGTATTGGATAACAGATTTTTTCATGTCCATTAAGATTTGTCTTATATAGGTGGGTGCTCCCATGTTTGGTGTATACATATTTATGAGTATTACCTCTTCCCCTTGAATTTTTCCCCTACCAGTGTATAGTGGCCTTCTTTATCTCATTTGATCATTCTTGTTTTGAAGGTGAGACTTTCTGAGAACAGGATTGCTACCCTGCTTTTTTTTCTGAGGTACTGGGGTGTATAATATTGTTTTCCATCCTTTGCCTTTCAACCTATGAATTTCTTTATGAGTTAAGTGTGTTTCTTGTATATGGGGTATTGTTGGAATTTGCTTCCTAAGGTCCCATTATATTTCTTTAATTTCTGTATTGAGTCCATTTACATTGATGGCTATAATTGAGATGTATTGACTTAGGATTGACATGTTATTTACCTGCTGTTGTTTACTCCTTTTTCTCCTGTGTCTAATTGTTTGCACTATTTGATGGGTTCCTTCAATTCTGATTCTTGGAATTGTTTGTTTGTTTGTTTGTTTTTTAGAACCGGGGATTGAATTCAGGCCCTTGCGCTTGCCAAGGAACTGCTTATTCCACTGAGCTATCTCCCCAGTCCCCAATTCTTGGAATTCTGATCATTTTGTTCCCTCTCTAGAATAGCTTTCAGTAGTCTGCTTAGGGTCAGCCTTGTCATCATGAATTCTTTAATTGGTCTTTGTCATGGAAGTATTTCACTTCTCTACCTAACTTGAAAGTGAGTTTTGCAGGGTGTAGTAGTCTGGGCTGGAGTTTGTTTTCCTAGTGCATTTGATTTTCTTGCCTTCATGGTTGTGAAGAGGAGTCTACCATTATTCTCATAGATTTCCTTTCAATGTTATCTGTGTCTTTTCTCTAGTGGCTTTCAGTATATTTTATTTGTGCTGGATTTCTGAGATCTTGGCTGTTATATGTCTTGGTGTGTTTTTAATTGAGTGGATGATATTTGGAGTTCTTTTTTGCTTTGGTTTCCTGAATGTCAGATTGTTTTCCCATATTTGGAAAGTTTTCTTCTATTACATTTATCCATTTTCTTTTAACATCATTTGTACTGACTCAGTCTTTCTCATTGATGCCATTAGTCTCATGTTGTTCATCTCTGTATCTTCTTGCAGGTGATGAATTATTTTTTCCTGCTTCCTAGTTGCTTTTAAGAGATTTTTTTTTCCTTACCTCTTTACTGACTGACATGATATCTTCAAGATCTGAAACTCAGTCTTCACTTTCACTCAAACAGGTTTGCAAGATTGTGATTGAGATTTTAAGCTTCTCTATATCTATTTGTTTCATGCGATCTATTTATTTCCTATATTGCTCACTCAAAGATTCCATCGTTTTTCTAATCTCTTCTATTTTTATCAGTGTCTTCTTGAGAAGCAGTTATTTATTCTTTCATTATAGTTATCCTTTTTTTCTTCAGAGATAATTTCTGATCTGATTTCCTGTATATGTCTCTGCAGTTGATTCTTCTTGTCAGACACTATTCAGAGATTTCTTTTTTTATTTCAGAGATTATTTCTTATCTGAATTCCTCTATACATTTCTGCTGTTGTTTCTTTACCTCAAATGTTATTAATTCAGACTTTTCAGCTGTGTGATTCCAAATTTCTTCTGTGCTAGTGTCTTCTGCATTTGCTCTGGGTGGGCTCAGGTTCTTAGATTGCATTTTGCTCCTTGTCTTTGTCATTTTCTATAGCACTATCCTCTGACCTTTGGTGTAGAGCTTTAGTACAGTTATAACCCTAGCACCTACTGAAATTCTTACCCAAGAGAGATTATATGATTAAGCCAGTTATAGTTTTATATTTACAGAACTACAAGAAGGAACAATAATAATGGGTAATAATATTTAGCAGTTGCCAAACTTTTGTAAGTAATGGCTTTGTATTTTAGACAGTAAGAGAAATCATTACACCTGTATAGCTAAGCAGATATTAAATTGGGAATTTGTATTTGTTAGTTTTGCTAAATTCTGTCTGATCATCTCCCCTTGATGTACATGGTGCTTTCTGGGCAGACTAGTTCACCCTGGTTACCTTTGACCACTTTCTCACTCAAATGAGACAGAGGGAGGATGCTCTTATATATCGGGATCTAGCAAAGTGTCTCAGCTTACTAGGAGCAGATCTGTTAAGTCTAAAATCATCCCAGTCTTCCTGGCTTGTGTTTGGCTGCTGTGCTCAGCTTCTTCCTGCTGCAGTCCTTGGAAGTGAACCTGCTGTGTTCCTCTGGCAAGATGTTCTGCTCCTGGATTAGTTGGGTGATTCTTACCCCTAGTTTCTCTGCATGGACTTCAGCTGCAAGGTTTTATACCAGTCCTGTATGGCAGGCCTGCTGGAGTATCCAGAAAGCAGGACAGAAGGACTCATTCACAAGTGGACCTGGGCTGGGTCCAGAGGTATCCAACAGGCAATGGGGAGATCAGAAGCTCTCACACACACACATGCTAGGCCTGGGCTTGGGTTGTGTCTGGAGGGGTCCTAAGAGAAACAGGCAGATGTTCTCACTTATACAGAAGAACTGAGCTGGTTCTGGAGGCATTCATAGAGGTCCCAAGTGCATGGCTGAAGGTCTTGTACACCCACTGGGCTTGGGCTGAGTCCAGAGGGGAGAGAAGATTTTAAATGTTCTGAACATGAAAAATTAATACATATTTAAGGCAATGAAAATATTAATCATCCTCACTTGACCATTACTATTCATATCAATATAAATACTATCCCACTGCACCCCATAAATATGTACTATTATACATCAATTAAAATATAATATTTCAATTTAAAAAGGAATTTCTTGGGCCGGAGAGATAGCTCAACAGCATAAGTGCATACCTGGCAAGTGCAAGGTCCTGAGTTCGATCCCCAGTAAAAAAATAAAATAAAAAAACTTCTCTATACTTTCAATACGGCCTTAAGAGAAAAAGACAGTTGATGAATATTCTATTCATATCTTGAGTCTGGTTAATGATAAATTTTAAAGAACAAAACTTAAATATATAAACAGTGTATGTGTTTTTATTTTAAAATTTTGGACAATATCGAGACTAAAAGCTTCACATATCTCTTTCCCTAACCATTCTTACTCCCAAATCCATTATAGGAGATTACCATAATTAAACTTCTATGACCAGACTCACAAAAGCATTCGGGCCAAACTCAGTTGCACCAGCCCACCCAGAGGACCTGAGGCTCATGGAGATGGACTGGCAAAAATCGGGTAAACTGGTCTACCCAGAGGACTATAGACTTTCAGTGCCAAGACAGACATACAGAACTGCTCTGCACAGAGGACTCCACATACATGGTAGGGAAATGACGAGATGGGGAACTAGTTTGCATATAAATTCCCAATTATTTTGTTATATAACTATATTCTTTCCACCTATGGTCTAACATACAAAATTATTAGTTACCAAAGTTTGTCAGTATGTAAATTTCACTTGATGTCATTATTATTATTAGTTTTACTTCTGTGGCAAGGAATTTATATCTGTCTTAATCACATGTTCTCCCTTGGTAACAATATTGGAAACACTTGGATAATAACCTGCACAAAGCCCTACACCTAAAGATGGAGGACAGTGCCAAACAGAAATGAATATCCCACTTTCAATCAATAGAAAAGGCAAGGTCTTGGAACAGACACAAACCAAGAATCTGTTTCATCGAAGAGTCTATGAAGAATAGACTCTTTATAGAGTGGGTGTGATAGGAGTTATATAGCTATCTACTATCAAAATTTTACAAAAATTATCACAGAAATCAAAATAAGGAGTTCTTTCTGAAATAGAAAAATGACAAGATGAAGGAGCAAAGCAATGTCAAGCCTCCAGCCCAATTTGAACAAATACAGGAGAAATCAGTATAGAACCAAGTACAGGTTCTGAATTCTCTGAAATGATTGCAACTGAAGTAAAGAAATAAATCCAGATGGGTATA
Organism: Ctenomys sociabilis; assembly: GCA_004027165.1. Classification (NCBI taxonomy): domain Eukaryota; kingdom Metazoa; phylum Chordata; class Mammalia; order Rodentia; family Ctenomyidae; genus Ctenomys; species Ctenomys sociabilis. The sequence continues at coordinate 20,807 of PVKA01029456.1, forward strand.
CAGGAAATCAGATCAGAAACAATCTTTCAGGTAAAAAAATGATAACCATAATAAAAGTATTGTTGAGTGTAAAAACACGACATTGATTAAACAAGGAGAGTATAGAAAAGTGATGCAAATTTTGCATAAGCAATATGGAAAAAAATAGAATGCATGCCTTGATCCTGCCCACATCCGCCCAGCCCGAGAGACCGGCCTGAGACAGCTGCTGACTCCAGCAGCCTCCTGGATCCCGCCCCAATCTCCCCAAGAGTGCGAATTTGCACAACTCACCAGTTTTCCCAGATCAGTGAATGTGTGGTGAGCCTGAGGGAGAGCCTTTGGCTTCTTCCCACACACGCTACCCAGATCCCCGCCCACCCTGAAGCCCTCCAAACCAGTGACCGGCCTGAAACCTCAGGACCCACTCACCAACACCTCCCTGGATCACCTGCCCTAAAGCCCGCTGAGCGAGTGGGAATTTCCCTGACTCCCTGGGCATCAAAGTTCAGTGAGTATAGAACTCCTGGCCCACCGTGCCAGAGAGACATTTCCCAGCGATTGTCGGTCCTACCCCACAGCCCCAGACCCAGTGCAGGTTGGCCTGGAGTGAGAAATCTAAGCCTGCCAGGCTGGAGGGACATTTCTCAGAGATGCCCAGTCCCACCCCATGGCCCGAAACCCAGCTCAGCCCGTCCTGTGAGTGAGGGTTCCAGGCCCGCTGCACAGGAGGGACCTTTCCCAGCCTTCTTGGGTTCTGGTCTGTAGACACAACCCAGCACAAGCTGGCTGACGCAGTACAGAATACCCGGTGAATAAGATCATCCACTATCCTTTTGGAGCCCAGCAAACCGAAAACAGCCAGGCCAGCCCACGTAGAGAGCAACCTGCCTGACACAGGAAGGCTGACCCCAGTAATTTTCCGGATCCTCGCACCAAAGCCAGTCAAGACAGTAGGAATTTTCATTACTTGTTCCACATCCCAGTTCGGTTCATGCTTCACTGAACAAGGAACCAACAGAGGGAACCACAGGAGCTGCAGCAAAAAGAAACTGAACACAGCAGCTAGATCCAGGATAGGCATACCTAGATAATCTCAAACGTAATAGACTGGCACCCAAATCTCATAACAAGCTAAGGTTATAGCTGCACCAAAGCTCTACACCGAAGGTCAAAGGTCAGTGCTATACAAAATGACAAAGACAAAGGGAAAAACATAATCCCAGAACTTGAGTGCAAAAGTAAGGGCAGAGGACACTAGCTCAGCTGCAATGAATGAATTAACAGATACAGCAGCAAGGGAACAACAGCAGAAATGTAGAGAGGAAATAAAATGAGAAGTAATTCCCCAAATTAAAAAAGAAATATCTGAATACATAGTATCTGAAATAGAGAATCAATTCCAGAAACAATTGGAAAAACAATGCTCACGCAGAACAAGTGCAGAGAGTACTACTCCAGCTGAAATGTATGAATTAACAGAATCCGAACCAAATACACAACACCAAAAAGGTCATGAGGAACTCAAAGCAGAAATAATTTCTAAAATCAAAATAGAATTATTTGGGGAAAAAAAAAGGATTCTTTGAAATCATAGCATCTGAAATAGAGAAACAAGTGTGGAAATATACAGAGGAAACCCAACTTGGAAGAAACTTGGAGAAAAAGAATTAATTACTACCTCTAACGAAGACATGGATAAAAAAATTGAGGAAATCATAAATATGATGCATTCCTTGAATAAGCAATACAGAAAAGAAATAGAATGCATGAAACACAGTCAAAGAGATATAGAAGAAAAAAAATATCAATCACGAGTCTACAAAACCATTTGAGTGAAAGCAAAGACAGTTTCAGATCTTGAAGATGCCGGTGTGGCTAGTGAAAAGATCAGAAAGGATCTCTTAAAAACAACGAGAATGCAGGAAAACATAATCCATCACCTGCAAGATGATGCCAGGATGAACAATGTGAGAATAATTGGTATCAACGAGAATGAAGGAGTCAATACAAATGACATAAAAAGAATTTGGGAAGAAGTAATCACAGAAAACTTCCAAAATATAAGGAAAAAATCCAACATTCAGGTCACCGAAGCAATCAGAATACCAAATAACCTCAACCCAAGTAGAAACACACCGAAACATATAATAGTTAAGATCCCAGAAATCCAACACAAAAATAATTTACTGAAAGCTGCTAGAGAGAAGAAGGAGCTCACATTCAAAGGAAATCCATCAGAATTACAGCCTAATTCTATACACAAACAATGAAGGCAAGGAGAGCATGGAGCAGGGTTCTTCAAGTCCTACACAAAAACAAATTTCAGCCCAAACTATTATACCCTCCAAAACTCTCTTTCAAGGTAGATGGAGAAGTGAAATACTTCCATGACAAAGAACAACTAAAGAATTTCATGATGAAAAAGCCATCCCTTCACAGGCTGCTGAAAGATGTTCTAGAGAGAGACCACAAGGACCAGAATTGCATGAATGAGAATGGAAGTCATCCACTAAACAGCACAGACAATTAAACACAGGTTACAAAGAAGTTAACAACACCAGGTAAATATCATGATAAACAAAAGTTAGCACATTTCGATTATAACCATCAATTTAAATGGACTCAATTCTACAATTCAGAGAAATAGACTGGTACAATGGATTAGGAAACAAAATCCAACAATATGCTGTATACAAGAAACACATTTCAATCAAAAGGACATTCATAGGCTCAAAGTCAAAGGATGAAAGAAAATACTACATGCCCCAGCGCCTCAGCAAAAAGCAGGAGTAGCAATTCTGTTCTCAGACAGTCTCAACTTCAAACCAAGAATGATCGAAAGACACAAAGAAGGCCACTATATATTGCTCAGGGGAAAAATTCAAGATCAAGAGGTAACACTTAAAAATATCTGTACACCAAACACAGGAGCACCCAACTATGTAAGGCAAATCTTAACAGGCATGAAAAACTTAATGTCTAAGAACACAATCTGAACAGGAGACCTTAACACACCCTTATCTCAAAAAGATAGATCAACCTGCCAAACAATTAGCAAGGAAGCAGCAGAACTAAAGATAGCTTGGAATAAATGCAGCTGGTGGACATATAGAGTGTTCCACCTAACCACAGCTGAATAAACATTTTTTTCAGCTGCACACAGGTCATTTCCCAAAATAGATCACATGCTAGTCCACAGGGCATGAGTTAGTATATGCAAGAAAATAGAAATTATTCCATGTATATTATCTGACCACAGTGTAATGAAACTGGAACTAAATGACAAAAGAAGCAAGAAAACCCCGCTAAATTCATGGAACCTAAACAACATCCTACTCAGCAATCAATGGGTCACAGAAAAAATTAAACAAGAAATTCAACAATATCTACAATTCAATGAAAATTCAAGTACAACTTACCAGAATTTATGGGAAGCGATGTTCTTAGAGGGAAAATCAAAGATATGAACTCACACATTAGGAAAACAGAACGGAAGCAAAAAATACCCTAATGTTGCACCTCTGACAACTAGAAAAAGAAGCGCAAACGAAACCCAGAGTGCAAAGACAGGAAGAAATCATAAAGATCTGAGCAGAAATTAATTCAGTTGAGATGAACAAAATAGTTCAAAGAATCCACAAATCAAAAAGTTGATTCTTTGAAAGACTAAATAAAGTTGATAAGGCTCTAGCCAATCTCAACAAAAAGAGGCAAAAGAAAATTCAAATACAAGCAATAAGGAATGAAAAGGGTGAAATCATCACAAACCCAGCAGAAATTTAGAAGATTATCAATAGTTACTTCGAGAATCTTTAAACTCACAAAATAGAAGGCACAGAAGAAATGGACAGATTCATCAAAAGGTACAAATTATCAAAAATGAATCAAGAAGATAAAACAACTCTCAACAAGCCAATAACAACCAACGAAATATGCAATGTAATAAAAAGCCTACCAACAATGAAAAGTCCAGGTCCTGATGGATTCACAGCTGAATTCTACAAGAAATTTATAGAAGATACAATCCCCACATTCCACAAACTCTTCAATGAAATTGAAAAGGAAACAGTCCTCCCAAAATTATTTCTGGAATCAAGTATAATACTGATTCCAAAACCAGGAAAAGACAAAACCAAAAAGAACTACAGGCCAATCTCCCTTATGAACATAGATGCAAAAGTACTCCACAAAATCCTGGCAAATATAATACAGCAAATTATCAAGAAGATCATACAACATGACCAGGTAGGATTCATCCCAGGGATGCAAGAATGGTTCAATATTCGAAAATCTATAAATGTAACACACCATATTAATACACTGAAATCTAAAAACCACATGATCATCTCAATTCATGCAGAGAAAGCTTTTGACAAAGCCCAACACTCATTCATGTTCAAGGTCCTACAGAAAATTGGAATAGATGGACTCTTTTCTTAACTTCATAAAAGCCATCTATGACAACGCAAAAGCTCATATAATCCTAAATGGGGAAAAACGGAAATCTTTTACTCTTAAATCAAGACAAGGCAAGGATGTCCTCTATCACCCCTCCTGTTCAATACAGTTTTGGAATCCTTAGCAACAGCCATTACAAAAGAGGGAGAAATAAAGGGAATAAGAATAGGTAAAGAAGTTAAATTATCACTATTTGAAGATGACATGATACTTTACTTGGAAGACCCCAAAAATTCCACCAAGAAACTACTAGAACTGATAGGGAAATTCAGTAGCATAGCAGGATACAAATTCAATACTGCAAAAATCAATAGCATTCCTCTACACAGATAACAAGCACACTGAAAGGGAAACAATAGAAACAGTACCTTTTACAATAGCACCATGGAAATGAAATACTTTGGGATTCACTTAACAAAGGAAGTGAAAGATCTTTTTAGGGAGAATTACAACACCCTAAGAAAAGATATTATAGAGGATTTCAGAAAATGGAAAGATATTCCCTGCTCCTGTACAGGAAGAACCAACATCGTGAAGATGGCCATAGTCCCAAAATTGCTGTACAGATTTAATGCAATCCCTATCAAACCACCACCAACATACCTCCCACACATAGAGAAATCAATCCTAAAATTTATTTGGAACCACAAACGACCTAGAATAGCAAAGGCAATCTTGGCCAATAAAGACAAGGCAGAAGGCATCACAATTCCTGACTTGAAATTATACTACAAAGCCACTGTGATAAAAATCAACATGGCATTGGCAACACAATAGGCCTGAGCATCAGTGGAATAGATTAGAAGGTTCAGAAGCATCTATGAACACACTCAGCCATCTGATCTTCGATAAAGGGGCCAATCATACTTACTGGAAGAAGGATAGACTCCTTAACAAATGCTGCTAGAAAACTTGGTTTTCTACATGCCGAAAACTAAAACTTGACTTAGCTGTATCACCATTCACCTAGTTAAAGTCAAAATGGATTAAAGATCTGAAAATTAAAACAGAAACACTCAATCTTCTGGAAGAGAAAGTAGGAGGAACTCTTGAAGACAAAGGGGTAGGTAAAGAGTTCATGAACAAACATGTATTTGCACGGGAAGCACTTGAAAGAATCAACAACTGGGATCAACTCTTTTTAAGGAGCTTCTGCATGTCAAAAGAAATTGTCAACAGAGTGAAAAAACAACCCACAAATTTTGAAAAAATCCTAACTAATAAGCAATCAGACAGAGTTGTGCTGTCTAGAATATATAAAGAACTAACACATAACAGGGACCTCAAATTTAAAGACCCAGTTCAGAAATGGGCATCTGAGATGAATACATACTTCTCAGAGGATGAAATTAAAGAAGCCAATAAATATATGAAAAAATGCTCCACATCGCTAGCCATTCATGAAATGCAAATAAAAATAACACTGAGATTTCATCTCACTCCAGAAAGAATAGCTATCATAAGGAAATCAACCAACAACAAATGCTGGAGAGGTTGTTGGGAAAAGGGAACAGTTCTCCACTGCTAGTGGGAATGTAGACTGGTACAACCATTGTGGAGGTCAGTGTGGAAACTCCTCAGAAGAGTAGGACTAGAAATCCCATTCAAGCCTGCTATACCTCTACTGGGAATTTTCCCAGAGGAACTGAAAACATTTTATCATAGTGATATGTGTGTACCTATGTTTATAGCAGCACAATTTGTGATAGTCAAACCTTGGAAACCACCAAGATGTCCATCACATGAGGAATGGTTGAAAAAGATGTGGTATTTCTATATAATGGTGTATTACTCAGCTATTAAGAATGATAAGCTTGAAGCATTTATATTGAAATGGATGCCGTTTGAACATACACTCATAGGTGAAATAAACCAGACACACATGTGTAAATATCGTATAGTTTACCTAGTATAAGAAGCAAAAAGAAAAATACAAATGGAAATGTACAACAACAGGTAAAAACAGTTGAGTCAGATAAGGCAAAGTGAATGGCATAATGCTGCAGGGTATTAATCAGCTTTTCTTCTAGATAGTTAACAACCTAAGTTCACAGATCAAAATTGGAAAAATAGAAGAGCCACAAAACCAGCCAACATTTTGGCTCTAGCCTTTCAAGATTAGCAAAGACTCAGGACATAGGAGAACCTGTAGTGCAACATCATGAACCTCAGGTGAGCTCCAAATTTTCTCAACAAGATTATGGAGCCACAGAGGAAAGAGATAAAATTTCTATAGTGTGCCTGGGGAGAGTCACATGGAGAGAAAACTTTCTCTCAGGCTTCACAGAGAGCAATCTGGTCAAGCATTGGCCATGACCATCCACATGGGTGACACAGACAAAGGATCTGTAGAATAAGGTATAGGACTACAAGATAAACCCTGAGCGGACTTCACTGACCTCATAAGAAACAAAATGTACATGTGTTTGTATATAGGTCTTGCTTTATCTAGGTCTTAACCATCCAGCAGAAAAGTGTAAAAATAAGGTATATACTGCAGGGCCATAACAATAAGTTGAGCTGTAAATGGCTATAGTGGACAACTTCTTCAGATAACTCACTGTGGAATCCTGGACTTGTTGGATTGTGTCATAGAGTTCAGGCACCTAAATTAGTGGAATGACAATGGAGTGCCCATATTTGAGAAGTGTAGACAAAGGAAGGGGTATAGACAAGAAGAATCATGATGTGTGTGTATGGACAGTACAGTGGGGATAGATAATGCCATGCTTCTACAGAATTCTATGAGATGCACGATTTGCACTAATGGTGGTTGGACAGGATATTATGTCGGCTTGTAGTACCATGGACAACTACTAGGAAAATAACAAGGTAGAAAGTATTAATTATTGAATCTTTGATGTAATTCAGTTATAACAAATAAGGTACGCAAACAGCTACTGTCTCTTAATTTACTGATAAGAGACATATGCTATAATAATGTCTGTAAATATAATATCATGCATGCACCTTCTATGATAACAAAACATTATGAAAACAGTTTGCAATGTATTAATTTATCAAATCCATCTTGTCAAGGTATCTTAA
>PVKA01029457.1:0-28292 GCA_004027165.1 Ctenomys sociabilis
AAACAGGTTTTCCTACCTCTTAGGCCAGCCCACTTTCTACTTTTGGGGCCAGTTTGGACGGGAGACTTTGAAAAATTACTGCTTCAGAGTGATCAGAAAATAACATATTTACAACATTTTTATCTTTTTATGTCTCTAAAGTATATAGAGATATTGAAGCACAAAGAACTGCACGAGGTGCCTAAGGGGGAAGAAAGTATTTTGAAAAGATTAAACAAGATCTTTTACTGGTGAGACACCCCAAGCAATGTGCTAGATTTCAGTATAAAATGTAATAAATGGGCAGTTACTATGATATAAAAGGATCAGTACAGGCAGTGGGGGAATTACAGATACTTTGTGGCATCCTAAAAAGTACTGTAGTCCATCTGAAAATTAAGCCAGAAAAGAGACTTCTAACACGTTGGCTAGGCTTTACTATAATATTCTGATTCATTCTTGAAAATTTTCTATGAAAATAAACCTTTTAAAAGAGTAAAACAATCACAAAAATATTTCACTGCTCAGTGGATCATGCGTTTGCTCCGCTATAAAAATGTATTCATAGCCGGGCATGGTGGCGCATGCCTGTAATCCCAGCACTCGGGAGGCTGAGGCAGGAGGATTATTGTGAGTTCAAGACCAGCCTGAGCTACAAAGTGAGCTTAAGACCAGCCTGAACTGCATAGTGAGACCCTGTCTCAAAAAGACAAAAAACCAAAAAGTAATCAGTTCTATTTTCTTGGACTCTTTTTTCCCCTTTTAATAACTTAAACATGTTGCCAAAGGTCAAAGAAGACAGTGCAAGTTTGTGAGAGGAGAAGGAGCCCAGGAGACTCCTGGGTCAGCAGGAGCAGGCAGCCCCTTCCATTAGGCGGATGCTGATCCCGGCTGGCAGGGGCTCCCTGTGCTGACGCTGGGTTTCAGGGCACGCTTTTACTTGCCTCCATCTGAATCAGAGTCAGCCACACATCTGCAGGAGCCCTGAGAATAGGAAGTGTGCAGCTGACGGGCAGAGCCAGGGACAGAGTCCTGAGGCAGAAGCTCGGGGTCACAAGGGCTGCTTTTGCCCATGTCTTTACAATCTTGCCACGTTAGGAGAAGCAGTCAGAAGCACTTGGCTAAGGGGCAGGAAACACAATTCTGGTGCTGTTTCTGGTCATTCTGTTTCTCATTAATGAAGCAACAGTCACCTCCACTGTATTCAGTCAATGAGGAAACATTTAATAGGCTGCCCTCCCTTTTCTCTTTCTGTCTGTCTCTCTCTTCCCTCTCTTCCTCCCTCCCTCTCTCCTTCTCTTCCTTCCTTCCTTCCTTCCTTCCTTCCTTCCTTCCTTCCTTCCTTCCTTCCTTCCTTCCTTCCTTCCTTCCTTCCCTCCTTCCATCCAGGAAAGAACTGTAATACAAAGCTACCCCACTATTCCTAAATCTGAGACTGGGCATGGTGGTGTACAGTAGCACTTGGGAGGCTTTAAACAGGAGGATCACGATAAGCCTGACCTGTATAGTGAGACTCTGTACATCATGTACTAAACACGTTAAAGAAAGAAAAAAACTGCTCTAGATCTGTAACTTCTAAAAGGCTAAGATTCTGACTTGATTCTGTCTGATCTAGATCTCAAAAATTTTTGAATCTTAAAGAAAAGTTTCGGAACATATAATATGACCTATCAGGGATAGGCTTTGGGAGTAATTACTTTTTAAGATAAGATAAACACTTTTTATTTTAACTTTACAAATGGCTTAATTTGTGAATTTTTTCTTAAGATGGCTGAGGTAAAACAGCTGTTGGAAGTTTATTGTTGATGAGGTTGTGAAAACTTCATTGATTTATTTACATATTTATTTATTGTGATGGCAGAGTCACCAGGGGCTCTCCTTTACTGAACCGATGTTCTACCCCTGAGCTACACTCCTGAACCCTGTATTTGTCAAGCTTGATTCTTATTTTAAGTATTTTTGGGGGCCAGGGAGATGGCTCAGTGGAAAAAGTGCTTCCCTGGCAAGCACAAGGGCCTGAGTGCAATCCCAGATTCCATTAAAAAAAAAATATATATATATATATGTATATATGTATATATATAAAAATGTATATATATAAAAATGTATATATATATATATGTGTGTGTGTGTGTGTGTGTGAGTAGAAGACCAAATAAATACAAAACACCTACCCAATCACTGAAGTACTATTTTAAAAATAGTGTGTATTATCAAATGTTATCAACATCATAGAACAGTTATGGAACAAAATGTAAGTGGGCAGGTAGAACAGCTTCCAAGTGCTGAGAACCCAGTTTCCAGAGTGGACCCATGACCTAAGATTCGTGGTAGCCAGCAGGCATGTGAAATGCTCAGCCTTTCTAATCACCAGGGGAAGGCAAATCAAAACCACAAGGGAGTATTATCAGAGTGAGGAGGGACAAGGGTCAGTGAGGACACGGGGAAATGGAAAGCCTTGCTCACTGCCGCAGAGATGTTACAGAAAAGTGGTAGGAAGGTTTCTTTGCTGACGGAAAATAGTACTGCTGTGTGAGGCAGAAATCCCATGTTTGCCCAAATGAATTAAAACCAAGTTGTCAAATACATACTTATATTCGTGTGTATTGAAGACGTCTTCCTAAGAGGCAAAATGTGGAAACAACCTAAATGACCCTAGAAAGATAAATAGGTAAGGTATTCTGTGTGCTTACAGTGAAATATTATTTCTCATTCAGAAAAGAAGGAAGTTCTGTAATATACAACATGACTCAAGCTTGAGAATATTATGCTATGTGCATTAAGCTAGTGGCAAAAGGACAGCCATTGTGTGGTTCTGCTTAGATTAGGTATCTAAAGTAGTGAAACTGGTACAAGTAGACAGTGGAATAAGAGTTGCTAATAAACAATTGGAAAAAAATAAACGAAAGAGGAGAAAATGGAGAGGTGCTGATAAACAAATGTAAAGATTCAGTTAGGCAAGGTGAATAAATTCTAGCCTTTACGACATGTGCACACAATAATATGTTATTGTTATTTAAAAATATTTTGAAGGGCCAGGGCGATAGCTCAGTAGTCTGAGCACCTGCCTGGCAAGCACAAGGACCTGGGTTCAGTCCCTGTCACCAAGTGCCTTGCAGGCCACCAACCCGGAGTGCTGTTACATGCCTGTAATCCCGGTTCTATGAGTCTGAGGTATGTAGTGAGACCCTGTACCAAATAAATAAATAAATAGTTTTTGTTTTTAATTTAAAAAATGTTTTAAGAGAATAGATCTCACAAGATAACTATTCTTACCGGAATACACAAATCAAAACAAAAACCTTAACCAACTACTGACAAATCGCTATTTTCAGGCCACTGCCGTGCAGAATCAAATAGAACAGAAAGTCCATGAGTTATAATTATTGATTTTGTGACCTTCTCAACATTTTAATTGCGGTTTTTCTCACTGAGACAATGAAGATGGTGATACCGATCATGCCGAGGCTTTGTAACAGTTCGAGACAATTCCAAGTAAAAGCAGGCCGGGGGCTGCAAACACGGCAGTCACTGTGATGATCTGATTGGAAGTCAGGATGCCAGTTATGTCCATTGGGCACTGAGGTTATCTCAGTTCCATAGCGGTAAACTGAAGAGCACATATAATTTTCTCTCAAAAATGGGATCAATAGTGGTTTAAAAGGTGGCTCCCGCCAAGCATTGGTGCAGGGCCCCATTTAGAGAGTGGAACAGGAATAAGCTGTGACCAGAAGGAGAATTCCTGAAACAGAAGCTTTGAAAAATCAAAACTCTCGTATCCTACTTCTGTGTCATTTTCCACACTAATTTAATACCTAGAAATAATTTGGTCAATTATTAATTTTCACTTTTGTTTCTTTTTGCAACTGTTAAAGAAGAATTAGAAAGTAAAAGTTTAAAAAACTTCTACTTTTGTTATGGCACTTAATTAGTTTTCAATTATTTGATTACTGGTCATCATTAAATGCTGTCCATGGCATTATTACTGAATAAAAATGCACTTAACAATGGTAAAGAAAGTGTAATATCATTTTTAAAAGTGAAGATTTTTGAGAAACAAAAAGAACCTGAGTTATAATAAACAGCTAACATTTTCTTGGAGCACTGGAAGCAGAAATATTGTGATGTTTTGAAGTGTTTAAAAAGAAAAAAATTACCTTTATAATGCTCTGGATTCAATTCCCAGCATCAGTGAAAAAATACATAAGCTAAAATTAAAAATTAATGTTCACAGTCCAGATTAATTTCTAGGCAGAAGACCACAGAGCTTCAAGAATTTTTGTTATAGTGCAAAAATGGCAAAAGTTAAGGTAGAAAACTTTTTCTGAGCTTGGAAAACTATTTTCCCTGTTATTTATACCAGCTAAATTTTTGTATTTTAGGGAAGAATCTACTGGGTGTTCAGCGTCTCACTGCATAGATTGGACTCATAGTGATCCACCTGTTTACAGCCTCCCAAGAGCTGGGATTACTGGCACACACCACCGTGCCCAGTCTCAATTGCTGTCTCAGAGTGTCCTGGGGGTGGGGCCACATGGCAGGCCCAGGAATCAAACCCTCAGCCTCTGTGCCTGCTTGCAGGTGCTTTGATCCTCTGAGCTATTTGACTGGCCTTTGTACCACCTAAATTTTGTAGAGTTTTTTCCTTTCTTACCTTCATATGTCTCTCCTGTAGTAGATATTGGCAGATTCCTTGGGTGATTCTTTAGAATTCTGTATTACAGTTTAGTTTTGGAAATAATGTGGTAAAGGAAAGAAAAGCGAAAAGACAAAGGATTTGTGGAAATGAAGTAATAGTTTAGAAAAAGGATCAAGTTAGAAAACAAGAAAATAGGATGAAGACGACTCAGGAGGACGATCCTCAAAAAGGAGTGGGGACAGAAATGGGCTGACAATGCTTTGAGAATAAACGCAGGAGCTCCTTGGTGGAGGGCAGCCCAAAAGGCAGGCACACACCATCCCCGCGTCGAGCTCTCCCTAATGCAACTGCCTGAAAATCTTTTGCTCTCATAGGTTTGAAAGTGGTGGTCTGTTTCGGAAAGGAAGAGGCTGTGAAAATTTCTATAAACGTACATATTGTTTCGCTATATATATGGCCCATAGATTCTCTAAAGCAAATAGCTGAAACAGGAAAAAATTACTTAAATAAAAACAAAATAATTCATGTAACAAAATGTTTTGTAATTCTTCATCATATCACACTTTAGGTAAATCGAAATATGTAAATTGTAATGTAATGCACCAACAATGATTTCAGCAACAAATTCTGAGAGAATTGCTAATAAATTATCACTGGTTGAATTAATTGCATGTATATTGACGTCTCTATTATTCTTTTGCTTGTGAGGTTATTGTGTCTCAATTTTGTAACTAGAAACCTTGAACTTTGCCATTATAATCGTGGTAATTGGGCTGTGGATAGAGTCCGTGGCCCAGTGCCTGCCTGGCACATGTGAGTTCAAGTTCAATTTCTAGCACCAAAATAATAATAATAATTACATAATAATAACAATATTATATAACAATATTATATAATAATAATAATCATTATTATTTGGGAATTTAAGAATTATTTGAACAAAGACAACAATATGTAGTGTATTAATTACCGTAACTGTCCTACTAACTTGTTTTGAAGCTGTCTCATTGCTACTTCTTTCTCAATAAAATTATTAAAAAATATAAAAGAGAATTATTTCAATTCTTAATTTCAAGAATCTAAAGGTTATCAAAAATTGATCACAGTCTTTGTATCACCTCACCATTGCCTACATCTCTGATTCATTCTTTCCTTTTTCCAGTGGTTCTCAATTTTCTCCATTCTCTCTTCTCTCTCCTCTTCCTACCCCTCTCTCCTCTCCCCTCTTCTCTCTCTCCTCTTTTCTGCCTCTCTCTTTCCCTCTCTCTCTCTTCTCTCTCCCCTCTGCTTCTCTCCTTCTCTTCCTCTCTCTCCCCCTTCTGCCTTTCTGTCCTTTCCCTGTCTCCTCTCTCCCTTCTTCTGTCTCTCTCTCTGTCTCCCTCCTCCCTCCCTCCTTCTCTCTAGCCCTCTCTCTCACTTTTCTCTCTCCTTCCTCTCACTCTCCTCTCTTTCTCTCCCTCCCTCTCTCTCTTTCCCTCCCTCCATCCCCTCTCCCTCTCTTATTTTTGGGAGGGTCACACGCTTTAGAACTATGAACCTTTAGTGTCAGTTCTAAAATGCACAGGCAAGCATGGCTCAGTGGAGCCGACGACTGCAGATGGGGAGAGTAAGGAGCTTCCACGTGGGACGTCTTCATGTCTCAGTGTTCACTTAGGTGTCCCTCTACGCCAGCCTTCTTGCATGTTCCTACCAGGTGTTTTCCAAGGATACGCTTCTGCTCGTTGACTCTAAGAGGAAATCTTCAGGTAGGTTTAATGCAGAAAATTAAGACTGCATTAAGATTAAGTCTGAAATGTACTGCTACCAATTAGCCCTCTAGTATTTCTGTAAGCCTTGAATTTTTGATGCGATCAATGACACCAGTGGAGCCATCTTCTGTGGAGTGGTTATTAAAGATATAAAAATCAATACAAAGATGATACTTGAAAATCTATATCACAAGATAATGAATCACCACGAGAGCTTGCTAAGGAGAATGTCAGCAAACCAGGGAGAAGTTTTGTGCCCAACACAGTATCTCAGACAAGTAGGATTTAAGCTGAATTTTACATGAGACAGAAATCTTCAGGCTACACTCACACTATATTTGCAGGACAAGGTTTTAATAAGATTAAGACATGAGCCTAACTAGGTAATGGGCTCCCATTGCATTTACAGGAGGAAAAAAGAAAGAGAGAAACAAAAAATAAGCATGTGGCGAGAGAAGTATAAGGACTGAGAGGTAAGACGGAGTCAATAATGCCATGATTTAACTTTAACTAATGATCAAATGCCATCAAAACTTTCTCTGTCAGTAATCCTCATTCAATTTCTTTTAAATGAGACATTATTTGCTTGCACCTGACATCTGAAAGTACTGATTGTTATTGGGGTTGTGTATTGGAGCTACACAGAGCAGTCCAAATTTAATTTGAACTGGGGATTGATTTCATTTCCTTCAAAGGAAGATTTCTTTTTCCAAAATAGAGCTTGTGCATGACTTTGCAAGTTCAGTTTGCTTTCCTCCTTGACACAATCATAAGTGACATGAGAGCATTTATGTGTTTTGTCCTTGAGGGACACCACAACATAGCTAATGATGCCGCAAATGACTGGAAGCTACTTTTATCCCCTTTAAAAGTACGGATTCCCTGTAATTTTGTATCATTTGCTGCCAAGAAAAGCAAAATTAAGCAGGGCTGACACAGGCATCAGTCCATTAAACCACTGTATATTTAATAGATAAAGAGGTTTATGCTTCAGATTTCCCAATTTCTAACTATGTAAATAAAGTTTTATAGACAGGGATTAAGAGAGGATGTGATTTTGTGTATGTGGGGTGGTGTATCATAAATATTTCCATCTCCTTCTTTCTCTAGGCACAAGTACAAGTCCCACGCTGCACCTTTTAAGTGTTGTTCTGATAGAGGGACACCGCTGGGTATTGAGTCCTTCACAGCAAAGCCTGGCTCTTCATTAATCTGTAAATTTACTGATGTAGAGAGTGATGTCTTTGTTTGTCTTGGAATTTTTTCATCTATTCCTCACTCCAGCGCCAATACAATTTCCAGGGAGCGAAGCAATGATTAGTTTATACCACTGCTTACAAACTTCAGTTTTCTCTCTACTTTCATGTCACTTTTCAGAGGTTGATTTAATCAGCTGTGAGGTGGCGTGGAGTCAGTGAGGCTGCAGTTCTCATGGATTTTTCTCCCCGAATGTATCATATAGCAATAAGAGAGCTGGATGTGCCTTCTGTAGCTTTAACAAGTCTTTGCAGTTTTTCACTTAATTTATTTCCCTCCCCTTCACCCTTCCAGGCTTCTAGAACAAATGAACTATTCAGTAGTGCAAAACAAGAATTGTTTAGGCTTTAGCAACACACAGACCTTGTGCTGTAGCATCAATAGGACACACGGTGTCCCAGTGTTGTCCCTGCCACCCCAAAACCTCAGGACTGTTTTCTTATTTCTTTCTCTTTTACTGGGGAGTGAAACAAGGTCCTTCACACTGAGCTACATCCATAGTTCTTTTAAAAATATTTTATTTGGAGGCAGGATTTCACTGAATCATTAAGCTGCCCAGGCTGGGCTCAATGGGAATCCTCCAAACTTAGTCCCCCAGAGTGCTGAGATCAGAGGTGTGCGCCTCCATGCACAGCTGTGATTGATCTTTTGAACCCCAATTTCCACTTTTGGAAACCTCAACACTCTCACAACTGTAGGGTTTGCATGCTCAGCCCTGGTCCCCACGAACCAAGCTTCTATAAGTTCATAAGGAAAATTTGCTCTACAGAAAGATGAATATGTTCATTGGTTCCCAGTAGCTCCAGAATCAGGGTTTACCCTGGAAAATCTCTGATAACACTCAGTTTCTGTGAAAAAAAAATGCAGCCAGGTGCAGTGACACATTCTTAGAGTCCCAGCTTTTGGGCAATGGGGTCAGTAGGATCCCAGATTTGAACCCAGCTTGGGCAATTCAGCAAATTTATGAAAACTGATCTCAAAATGAAGTACTGGGGATATAGCTCATTTCAAAGGTCCTGAGTCCAATTTTCAAGCAAAAGAAGTAAAATTTTTATTTCTAGAGGCAGGAAATTTAGAGGCACATTTAGAAAACTTTTCATACAATGAAAGGTTTTTATATCTCATATAAGCTGTGAAAATCTTCAGCCCTTGTAAATCAATAGTCCTGTTGCATCAGAAAAAGTGAAAGAAAAAATTTTTCAATAAGACTGTGTAAAACTTTCTTCCATTCAGACAAGACAGCTTAGTGGCATAAGCGGGGCTGGGGAGATAGCTCACTAGAATAAGTACTTGCCTGGCAAGTGCAAGGTCCTGAGTTCAATCACCAGTACCACAAAAAAAAAAAAAAAAAGAAAGAAAAAAAAAAAAGTGGCATAAGTGCCTGCCTGGCAAGCACAGTTAAAAAATATGCCCCTACCAAAAAAAAAAAAAAAAAAAAAAAAAAAATCCCTCCCATAAGGGACACAGTTTAAATATTTTTGTGGAGAAAAGTAAGTGTTTTTAACATTTTTGTTAGTGAACAAGTTCAGATTGGAAACATGGCTAAACCTTGGTGGAATACTAAAATCTTATTTTGTTTTTTTCAGAACTGGGGATTAAACTCAGGTCCTTGAGCTTGCCAGGCAAGTGCTTATTCTACTGAGCTATCTCCCTGGCCTAAAATTTTATTCTTATTAACTGGAAGAGTCAAATATCATTCTTCATAAATGGAACAAATGAGGAGCATAGCCATTATTTAAAAGCAAACTCCTTTCTAATGGACTAAATGGTAAAACCTTGAATCCAAACTTACATAAAT
This sequence comes from Ctenomys sociabilis, assembly GCA_004027165.1. Taxonomy (NCBI): domain Eukaryota; kingdom Metazoa; phylum Chordata; class Mammalia; order Rodentia; family Ctenomyidae; genus Ctenomys; species Ctenomys sociabilis. The sequence goes on from PVKA01029457.1 coordinate 9,422, forward strand.
AAATCACATGCAGTGTATAGGGTGTTCAGACAATGTGTGTTATCAGATAAAAACTGATTACACCCTTATAAAACAAAGACATCAAAAAGGGAGGCAGGCCGGTGATCTAGAAGGGGACTGGAGAACAAGAAACTAGAAACTGCCCGCCAGGTGACACGGTCTGTGGAGTGAGGAGAAAGTTCAGTAAAGGCCTTTGTGACATAGCTATTCAGATCTATATTAGCACTGGATTAAGAAGATAGATGTGTTACTCTATAATGCCATGTCTTATGTTATAATCAGATATTAATATATTATTAATTTATTTTTCTAGCATCCATGGAATTAAATTATTTTATATAAAAGGAATTAACATGTGAAAACAAAAGACAAAAGAATTTGGCAGGAATTGCACACATATGGGAGTTATATTTCTGCAAACAAGCCCAGAAATCTGAATACCTCTAGACCTTCAAGAGTCTATGCTTTACCAAGCCTTTTAATGGTCAGCTCTCCCATTAGTTAGCTGGTGCTTACGAGGACAAGAAACTGGTGAAACCAAACATTGAAGGGTCTAGTTTTACAGGAAGAAAGCAGGATCAAAATATATGGCAATCAGGATTTAAAGCTAAAATATAACAAAAGAAAAGGATTAGAAAGAAATACAACAACACGTCAGTGATGCTTTTCCTTAAGTGTTGAAATAAACATCATTTTCTATTTCCTCCTTACATGCTTTGATGTTTGCACATTTTATACAATAGGATTTTCACTATAGAAAACAATAGATCAATAAAAAGTGCAATCTAATTGTTGAAATTACTGCTACAGACAAAATGAATACATTTTACCAGTGGTAATGCCTTTGGCTATGAAGAAAAGATGATTTCTGTAGAAGCACTATAGTGTTTTATAGCTAATTAATTGGGAAGGCTTTGGGCAAAATCAGAACTTCAGATTCTGAAACTCGGGTAGAGTGAAGATTTGATAGACTCAAGGAAGAAAAGGTAAGATCAATGGAAGGTCTTCCAGACAGCAAGAACCTCCTATCCCCAAGTGTGTAGAAATGTAATACATGGGAAATCAAGGCAAAGGGTGCTTTATATAAAATCAAATAATAAATGAGAAGAGATTAGAAAGTAAACTGGTCTTGAATTTGACAATAAAGCACCATGAACATGGCTCTGTATCTTGAGTGTCAAAATTAAGGAAGTCCACTGGGAAAATGAGTTTGTGGAATAAGCAAAAATCAACGTGACTACAGTGAGATTTGCTTCTATTTCAGGGGACTTAAGCATTAACATCAGGTATGCTCTATTAACACTATAGCTTTCCCTTTACTTCCAAGAAAAAGCACATAGAATGCTTTTCGTCTTTGTAATTCACTTTCTTACTTAAATATTCATTGATTTTTCTGAACCTGTAGCCCATCTGCTTGCAAAACATCCATTGAGTTCATGGAACAAAACAGTAAGTATTGGTTGAGGTTAATGCACATACATGCAATAAATGTCAACACAGTCATCTTCCTGGTAACTGAGCAGATAACGAAAGCATCATTAGACAGCGAGGCAACACAGGCTGGAAGGTAAAGTACATAATGGAAAGAGGATGGGGCTTTGGCCTCAGAGGGATATCGGTTCAAGTCCTAGCTTCAGCTCTTACTGCCTGTTACATTGGATCAAATGATACCTTTGAATCTCATTTATCTTTATTTGAGCTGAAGATGATCTTATTTGTAATCTAACTTTTATAAACATCAAATGAGATATGTACATCAAAGAATATAATAGTGACAGGTAGATAAGAAATTTCTAATAATAGTAATCTAATTATTGTCATAACTATCATCCCAGAGAGTTTGACTTCCTTTCTTTTTCCTTTTTCCTATTTTTACAGTCCTGGGGACCCAGAGACTCACATATGCTTGACTAACTAACACTCTACCACTGAGCTACAATAGCCCAAAAATGACTATTGTTTCGAGCACTCTCCTGCAAAGGCCTCACACTAGGGGGTGAGAGGCAAAGGTAAATTACATTTGCATTTTGGGGAATGTTTTTAATGTTCATGGTGGATCCATTTTAAACTAACATTTTCTTCTTGAAATGATCAGAGCACTGGTGTAAGTGTAGTAAATGGGTAGCTCTAAGGAAAGATGGACAACTGGATGGGGATTTGGTGCACGTTAAAATTTGCTAAAAGATGTTGTCATTTAAAGGATGTTTTTCTTAAAATCAGCCTTTAACATTGAGGCTACTTTGTCATTTCTTGAAATTGTAGGTAAAAAAAATTAGACAGATGATAATTACTCAAGATCACTCAAACCCCTACTGGCCAGTGCAAGGTCATGAGTTCAATCCCTGAAAAGATGATTCAGAAATTTCAGGTGCAGATTTGGGATCAGAGACCTAGAATGCAATCTCTACCATGGATTACTGACCAGACGCTTTCCTAAAATATTAGGTATAGGTTATAAACACGACCCACTCATACATCCTATATTAGCATAGCGATAAAAGTTGGTAGTAGTTTTAGCACCTTAGGAAAATTATGATGGAATACTGTATAAAAGCAACTTAGAATATCTAAAATGTTACACTAGTTATTGTGTTAATGTCTAATATTACATATTCTATAATAATTATGGACAGGGAGATAGCTCAGCATAAGTGTCTGCCTGTCAAGCACAAGGTCCTGAGTTCAATCCCTGGAGCAATAACAAAAAGGAGTCCTATAGTAATTATTATTTATCTTGGCTTCATTATATTATAGACTTTTAAGACCTATTATATTTTATCTTTATGTTATAAAAATAGAAAAAATGAAAGAAATGGACAAGAATCACTGGAAATTATTGTTTTCAAGAAAGACATGCGTACAGCTCAATGGTAGAGTGCCTGCCTAACATCCATGGGGCCCTGAGTTCAACCCCAGGCACAAACATAAAATAAAGCCTAACTATATTGGAGACTAAGGTTGTAACTTGTTTTTAAAGTACTTACAATAGCATGCCTAAAGCCCTGAGTCTGATCTGCAGTCCTTAAAACACAATTATTTTCCAATCCTATTATCAGTGTCTGTTATTTAGAAAATACTATTTAAAAAAAAAATTGTTGTTTCAATTTAGCTAACTTTTGTCCCTTTAAATTATATTAGCAGTATCTAACACTGTTTACTAATCATATAACATACATATTGTGATCCTGTGTATAGCATATGTATGGCCCTAGATTGGATTTCTAATACTGCCAGCATCAACAACAACACCCAAAATTAGGGAGAAAGAGGTTATGCTTCTTTTTTTGTACCAGGAATTTGACTCATGACCTTGCACTTGTCAGGCAGGCACTATGTCACTGAACTAGATCCCTGGCCCTATAATAATATTTTTAATTTTAAAAGGATCTAACAGGGGACAATGAGATAGTTTAGTGACCTAAAGCACCTGCTTATGAAAGCTTAGGCAAGCACAAGGACCGCAGTTTGATTCCTGGCACCACATGCTGAACCAGCCCTGCAATAAATAAATACTATGAAAAAAAGAGATCTTTGATTTAAATTTTACTTATTAAACTAACCAATTGTACTGTTTCAGTATATGACTTGTTAAACTCTTACAATATGCTATTATGCATTTGATTATTAAAATTAAATATAGCGGGCTGGCAAGATAGCTCAGCGGTCTAAAGCGCCTGCTTAGGCAAACTCTCAGGGATCGAGGTTCTATCCCCAGCACCACATGCCATGCCAGCCCCTCCCCCCAGGGCGGGCTGAGCTGACCCCTCCCCTGCAAAAAAAGAATCCGTGCTGTGTAGCGAGACACTGTAATAAATAAATAAACTTAAAAAAAATTAAATATAGCTATAATAAATGATGGCATTGGTAATAAATATTTAAAGAAAATAAATCGTATTTCTATACATGTAAATGTCAATTTCATATGCTTTAATCTTTAATATTATCTTTGAGAAAACAATTGTGACTACAAAATTAGGAGTGGAAATACGGACTTGGGAGCCAGGACTGTCGCTTTATACATATAAATAGGACAGTGAGGGTGGGGAGATAGCTCAGTAGAATATATGCTTGCCTGGCAAGCGCAAGGGCCCGAGTTCAATCCAGTTCCGCCAAAAAAAATAAATAAATAAAAAATAAATAAATAGGACAGTGACCAATTACATTTTGCAAATGAAAAAACTAGGTCTGAATGAAGTTAATAGCCAATTCTGAACCAAACCCAGGTGCCCAGGGCTTCATAAACTGTACCTCGTTGTTATTTTCTTTAATCTGTTACTTTTGGTCTTGAAATAGGGGGAGGGTGGAATTGAGAGGAATTTCCCTAGTGGGGGAAGGGGAAGCGAGAGAACTGCGTCTCGTTGAATCTCTCCCCACCATGGTTACGCTTCCTAGAAAAGAAGGACGGTCTCGAGTGGCAGTGCGGGCCACTGGCGAATCTGTAGGCTCCATGAAGTCGTTAGCCATATAGAGGCCCATTAAGCGCTAATGGCGATCATAATCATCGCTGTGATTTTGGAGAGCAGCGCTTCCATCCCCCTAAAAGGCTTTTTATTTTGTTGGTTCCTTTTTATTCGGCTTCCTAGAACTCTATGCCCAGTGGTGTTTGCATGTGTCTGGAATGACAGCGAAGCTCCTAATTGGTTCCCCGATGGCCTGCGTGCAAAGCTGGCCAGCGCCACTCAAAGGCAACGGAATGCCAACTATTCTCCTTCCTGGCAGTTACAAGAAGGCGTTGTGCAACTTTTAGGAGAGCCGCTGCTAAAGGGGGCTTGACAGTTTGGTTTCCTTAGTAATTCCCACAGGAATCGGTATGCATCTCAGGCTCAAATGGGCATTTAGCATTATGACTTTCTGGGTTTAATTCCCAGCACTATCAAAAAATAGTAATAGTAATTCTCAAAACTGCCAGATTTATAGACAAATGGAATGGGGCTATGGCATTACAGTGCTTCGATCACTAAATTTAGTGCCCAGCACATACAGTACTAAGCAACATTTGAAGGGTCCTCTCTCCTCTGTGCCGCAGAACTTTGAAATGGATAATATTAGTTTTCTCATTTTGTAGGTGAGAAACTTGAAGCCCATTGTCCTATGACTGGCATAAAGTATAAGTCCTGGTGGGATTATTTAAAGGATGCAAATTTGAATTTGGGTTGGTGCCTAAACACAGGAGCACAGGCTTGTGGTCACTTTGAATCAGGTGGAATCACCTGTAGATTTTCCCAGAGTTCACTGCCTCAGAGGAATGCTAGCTCTGAGAAACAGAAAGCTTTGAAGTCAGAACCAGGAACACAAAGGAGGAACCTCACTGAAGGAGGGAGCAAGGAGGGCACACTCCACACACCCTTTATCCCATCCGAACTCATCTCCTACCTCCTGTGGAAGCCGCCAAAGTGGAGTGTTCTGCGTGCATCTTGTCCTCCTGCTACACAGAACTGCATCCCAACAGTTCTTGGTTTCATTTATACAAATACAATTTGAATTGATCTCTGCTTGACTATTGTGACTTGTGCCCTCTGGGCGAACCCCAAGGCAGGAGCTTTGGAAGATCTCCAGAATGCTTTCCTTAGAAATTAAGGGAAGCAGCCCGCCTGCAGCAACATATGACGAATAACCTGACACACACAGGTTCTCATTCCGTCATCACTGCGCAGAGGCACAAAGATGCCCTCTCAGCCAATATCTTAACTTAGAAAATCACTGACGGATAATGCGCGCCGTGTTAGACAGTGCTCAAATTCATACCAAAATTGAATCTGTTACATCTTATTGGAAATTTATGATTTACCTGGGGAGTCTATGTAAGCTCCATACTCTTCAGAACTAGTCGGAAGGTTTAGGATAAGTGGTCTGTGACCTAGAAGAAAGACAAAGAAATTCACAGTTCAGATTCAGCCAGAAAAGAAGCTAGGGTGGAACCAAGGTGTTTTAATGGCCCATTAAATGCTGTTTTGTATCAGATTGGAATCATTGAGGCATTTTTGTTGTTGTTGTTGGCAGAACCAGTGATTGAACTCATATCCTTGTGCTTGCCAGGGAAGCGCTTATTCCCCTGAGCCATCTCCTGACCCAATCATTGAGGCATTTGTCACTGTGGAGGTACACATAGGGTAAAATGCAGGTGACACAGAATTCCTGAGTTTGCCCCCTTATGTTCAAGTATTTACTCACACAAAAAAGCAATAGGGTCCGCAATGATCCTGAAACCCAGCAATGTAACTGCAACCAGGAGGGAGGAGCCAGCTGCCACCCACCTGGGGAGGTGGGTTAATAAAAAGATCAGTTGTGCTCTGATTGTGTTAGTCATTAGGAGGCCCATTGATGCCACCTGTCTGCTTCAAGTGGGAAAATCCAAGGCAAGGCTTCCCCTTTTGCTCCTGAACACTTTTCTTGCCATGCTTGTGTAGCAGGGGAAGGGAGGACCCAGTGAAGCGATGCATCTATTTCTCCAGCAAAGGGAGGGGTGAGGCCAAGGCAGACACAGTCCTTATGGGAGGGAAGGACAGATGGGCAAGGATGTTGGCTTTCATAAAGTGACATCAACATCAACCCAAGATACACTTTAAACATAAAAGTTAAAAAGCCTCCTGAGATTTTCTTTCCTCTTAGGTAATTATATACCTCAAATCCAAAGTAGGAATACACTAAAAATATACCGACGAGACATACTTTTTTGTTGGTTCCCTTTAATAGTCCTTGAAAACCACTGAGTCTTTCAGTTGTCAATTATTTCATCTCCAAGCATAGGGACAAGTTTGCTTGTCTGGCTATAGTACCCAGTTGCTGATGATTAAAGATTTAGCATAAAGTTATAGGTTACCTAAAGAAAAGCAAGGCTCTGCTATTAATTAGCATAAAAGATCAAACTATGGTTTGCATACTGGTAATAAAATCTATTCCTGCAGCAACCACTGGTTACTGCTCTCAGCTTCTGGAAAATTCCAACTCTAAATGGCCTCCCAATGTTTTCTAACCCTCTGGTATTTAAGACTTCATGACTTCAGACAGGTACCCAAAGGGAGGACAGCTCACCCCTCCTTTGTAGATAAGAAATAGTCCTTTTAAAAAAATTAAAAGGAGTACCTCATTTAGTTTTGATGATATACACACGATTTATTGATTATTACTAATCGAGCAATTAGTGTTTAATTAGCGACCAAGGAATATCCTTCTCCCTGTCTTGAGCATTCCTATTCCAATCAGAAAGATCTTGCAAATGGTAAAATGCTAGCTTGGGATAGAAATGGTGAGATGGAGCAGTTAGTTAAATTTCTCAAAGCAGTGAGAAGGGAAAGCCAACTTGTGGCGTGTTAACTAATTACTGCTATCCTGCTCATTTTAGTCTCTAAAAGTCAAAGTATTATATGTAGCTTCTAAATACTTAAAATTCACTCCTAATTAAGCAGTGTGTAGATGGATGGATTTTCTATCAAGTGAGTCTCACGCCTGCGATGGAAAGTCAGCACTATCTCAGGCCTACAACAGAACTGAGGTTAATCAAGATTCCTGACCGAGAAATCACTGCCTATTAAAAAAGACTCCTTCAGTGAATTTCTAAACTCCAGAGTTACAAGATGGAACCACCACTTATATATTTGATTTCATCTTATTTGTTCATGGTTCTGGGAAGCAGGCACTCTACGCTGGAGATGCACCCTCATCTAAGTGATATATTTGAAGGTTAGGCCTCCTATCTGTTGTGTCTTGAATTTAAAGGTGCTTGCAAATATCACTCAGAGCCTTAACTGAAGTTTGTAGTGAATACAGATCTCTTTTGCTTTGTTGCCTGTGAGGGTGCAAGAAAATAAGCTCTTGGAGATCAGTCATGTTTAGCTTTTCAGCATGCTCTGAGTTTTCCAAGAACTGGAAAAGAATTTAAACATTACTTTCTGAATACAAAAGCTGTGATGTGGTTGCAAAATGAGAGGTGAGGAATAGACCTGGTGTCCTTCTTCAAGGGGACCTTGATGTGACACTTCCCTGAGGCTTTTGCTAAGTCCCTGCTGTTAGCAAAACAGCCTCAAAGTAGTAGAGCAATGCAAATCTAATACTGAATTGTGATACTCAGTACTGTTTATAGTAGTGAGGGTCCACTGTGACTGGAAAAGTTCCATGAAAATGAACAAACTCAGGCTGGCTAGATAGCTCAGCAGACTAAGTGCCTGTGTAGGCAAGCACAAGGTCCAGCTGAGCTGGACGCACCACTGGGTGTGCTGAGCTGGCCACCAAGTCTGGGCGAGGTAGCACATGTCCATTATCCCAGTGCTGGGAGGCTGAAAACAGGGGGATCACGATGAGTCTGAAATGCATAGGGAGACCCTGTACCAAACACATAAAAAATTATTCCCCACCTCTACACTGCCCTTGTTAAGCATACTTAGTGATGCTGATAAAATCTTATGCTATGGTTGAAAATGTTAAAGAATAAAGTAAGAGGGTGCTGGGGAGATAGCTCAGTAGAATAAGTGCTTGCCTGTCAAGTGCAGGATCCTGAGTTCAATCCCTGGTCCTGGAAAGAGAAAAAGAAGAAGAAAACAAAAAAACAAAGAATAAAATAAGGCCCAGCCAGTAAGCTCAGTGGACTAAAGTGCCTGCTTAGGCAGAGTACAGCTACTGCGGTTTGATCCCCAGAGTCCCGTGCCTGTCTCCACCTCCGTGGTATGCTGAGATGGTGATGGAGACTGGGCCTGGTGGTACGTGCCTATCATCCCAGCACTTGGGAGGCTGGAAACAGGAGAATCACTACCAGTCTGAGCTGCATAGTGAGGTCCTATAGACCATGAAGACCCTGTAGACCCTGTACTAAGTACATTAAAAGAAAAGAACAAAGTAGCACTTAAATTATACACTTGCCAAGTGGTTCATTTCAGGATTATGTAATAGAAGTTAAAATTAACATTGCAAAGAAGCGATGGTAACAGGACTGTGCAGTTTAGAGAAAGGGGGAGAGCCTCATGTATCAAAGAAAGCACATCTTCCTAGAAGCCATCGACACTGGTGACTTAACTGTGCCACCTTCATAAGGAAAAGGTGACCTGAGGAGCTGTCGGTACTTGGTGTGAGGGATGCAGCTTTCACACTCACAGCCAGACTTCTATTTTGTTTACTGGGCTTTTATATTGGAAAACAGAGCATGCTAGGAATTTTCAGCATCTTCTCGCCAGGTGATTCCTACAGGAAAAGGCTCAATAAACAGCATAGTGGGGAATTTAGCTGTTATGAGATGTAGAGTTAATTTTTATATGTGTCTTTTACACACAGAAAATACATATGGTACTGATTTTGTGAGAGACCCTAATGAAGGTCGCATTGATTAAACGCAATCACAAGTACAAAGTAAGTCATTTCTGCTACTTTGAGAATAGCTTTTTTATAAACTGAGGACTTACAAGTCTCCTTTGAATACTTTTCTCGATGATATTGTTGAATAAACACTACGCAGAAGGAAGCTGCTCTCCGTGTAATTTCCCCATAAAAGAGAATATGTTTCTTTTTAAAGGCAAAGTTTTTTTTTTATATTTTCCAGGCTACCCTCACAATCTGGGTTCAAGTTATCTTCCTGCCTCAGTTTCCCAAACACTTGGGACTATGCACCATTGCATTCATCTGTGAATCTCCTCAGATTTTGAAATCAATTTCTCTGAAAACATTTCTGGATTGAAAGTACTGTCACTGTAATGAATATGTTTGATGCCTGGGTAACTATTAGTCTTCATGCAGTGGTAGTATCAGTGCTGAAAATCCAGAACAGAATTTTTCAAACCTGCAGAGAGTATCTTAAAGGATAATACAGAGGGAAGGTGCAAGAAAAAGCACCAACTAGTTTGGGAACAACATTTTTATCCTCTAAACGCAAAGAAATAAAGGTTTGGCATGAGTAAACACTGAGAGAAGGCTACATATTTCATAGTTCACAAAAGATCAAGAAGTAAAACAAAGGGCCATGGAGATATCTCAGTAGAATAAGTGCTTGAGTTCAATCCCTGGTATCGGAAAAAAAAAAAAAAAAAAAGAGGGACTAGGGAGATGGCTCAGTAGAATAAATGCTTTCCTCCCAAGTGCAAGGGCCTGAGTTCAATCCCTGGTTCTGCCAAAACAAAAAAAAAAAAAAAGGAAAAGAAAGAAGAAAGAAATAAAATAGAGCCAGGTGAGAGATCAACAGTAGCCAGCTGCTTCTGAGCTGGGAAAGAGGTGAAGTGAAAGGAGTTGAAGAAAGAACAGATTCATTATCATCTTACATTGTCTTATGTTTGCAAAAGGAAAAAAAACACATTTCAAAAGTTTTAGCAGGAGGGTCAGCCAGATAGCTCATCAGACAAAGCACCTACTTAGGCAAAGCGCATCAGCTGGGATTCGATCCCCTTTGTGCCATGCCAGACCCACCCATGGGGTGCCCTGAGACTGCAATTGAGACTGGGCATGGTGGTGCATGCCTGTAATCCCATCAGTAAGGCTGAAAACAGGAAGATCACTACAAGTCCCATCCACAGAGTGAGATCCTGTAGACTCTGTCCTATATGCAGAAAAAAAAAAAAAAGTTTTAAGGAAGCTCCACAGCTTTATTATTTGGATTTCAGTATGAGCAAGTGTTTTCCTTGACAGAAGCCTTCCTGCCTGGACTGTGACAGTTACCTCCTCACTAACTGCTGCTTCTTTCAGGAGGAGGCCGAAGAGCGACCTGCATCCTACAGCCTGAGGAGGCTGTGTAACTAATATCATTTCTCTAATTAAAACAACGACGCCTAGAATATTCTTGGTGGAATGGAGCTTTTATGAGTCATTCTCTTAATTGGGGTCTCGCGTTTCAGGATGGGCCACTAGATAACGGGAGATCAATTGGGAGCGTGATGAAGTTTAAGCAGGGAGTGAATGAACCAGAAATCCAATTTAGGTAGATGAAGTGTGTGTACTATAGATCAAAGCAAGGACAGGAAATAGATTTGTTCAATAATTAACCCAATCAAGAATGTTAGCAATATCTGAAATATAAAATAGTCTGATTTTCAATAATGAAATTCCTTATTAATAATATGGCGTGCTTATATGATGATAATGATAATAGGAGCTTATATTTCATAGTGCATAGTGCAACTTAAAGCAGAAGGCACAGAGGTAATGCAAGTTGGTTAAGGTCTGGTGTTCTGAAGAAAAGAAACCAATAACACATTCCATAAAATAGAGAGAGAAACATATGTTATGGATATGTAGTTCTTCTAGAAGAATTCTTGTTGGTATGTTTGAGCTGAGTCTAACACAGTGAAGATAGGATAGTAGATCATTGTTGCAGTCCAGACAAGAAAGAGATTAATGAGGACCTAGATGGGGTAGTAGCAGTGGGAATTAAAAGGAAGAAAAAGATGCAAGAGTTATTTCAGAGACAATAGGAATTGACAAGTGCTGAGACACACAGGAAGTGAGAAGAAAGGGACACAGATAAATTAGAGAACCGGGTCCTTGCTGAAGAAACTGGCATGCTAGCAACAAAGCTAGAGATGTCAAGGGAAAAGTGATGTGGCCATGACGAGTTTGGGGGTGGTACATTGCACCTGATGTGTCACAAAAGCTCTAGAAGGCCAAAGCAAGCAGCTGGAGATGTAAGGTCATAAATTAGGGGAGAGGCAAGAGTGAGCCCATTTCAGTATGATTCTAGAAGATATGGTTAAAGGTGTTGGATGGCCTAAAACCACCAACGGTAAAGGAGACAGAAAAACACTGAAATGAGCATTCTGAAAAGCAGCATAATTAGGGAAAAGTGTAAGTAGAGTTAAGGCAAACAAGGGTAGCATCTGAGAGTTAAGTACTGATTCCTTCATGATTGGCACTGCTGTAAGCCCTTCAGTTCAATTATTTTTTTACCACTATCCTTAGGAAGTAGATTTTGTTACTGGATCTGTTTCATCCATAGGAAATGAAGGGCTAAAAGGTCACTAAAACCACCACCTCAGAAGCAGTAGAGTCAAGACTCAAGCACAGGAGCCAGGGATGTAGTTCAGAGGCACAAGCACTTGCCTGGGAAGTGCAAGGTCCTGAGCTCAATTCCTGGTACCATAAAAGAAAAAGACATAAGCACAGGGATTCAGGAGTGGGTTTCAAATCTACAGCCTCAAATACACCAATTAAGTGCTAAAACCCTTAATTCAGAATGAGGGATTTTTGAAAAAATGTTTGCTATTCTTAAACAAAATACCTCCAGATTAAACCTAGATGGTTAGGTTATAAAAGTGAGGATCCATAGGCACAGGGTTAACTGGCCATCATGACAGGGATAAGCAATGTAGATTAGAGAGGGGGTTTTCTAGGAGCCAATATCTATGTGCCAAATAATTTTATTACACATTTAGAAAGATCTAAAAGATGAATGAGAGTTTGCAATTCAGGGTTCTAATGTTTTCATGGGAGGTAGAGATTGCTATTTGGGAAGTCTATCCTAGGAAAGTGACATTTAACGATAAGAGTCACTAGGACAGAAGAGGAAAAGAAGGGCCCTCCCTATGGGAGGACCTTTAGCAAGAGGAAGTTGTGGGATTCTAGGAGTTTAAAGAAATCTGGGAGAAAGATGTGACAATAAAAGACTTGTAGGATTTTGGACTTTATTGCCAGACTAATAAAAGATTTTTTCAGGGTATTAAGCAGGAAAAATGACACACTGTGCCTCTAAGAACTAACAAGATCTGCCCCAGTTCAGCTTCTCATGGAACCAAAAAGAGCCCATCTCAACCTGCTGTAAAGTGTTTTTCTGTTTGTTTGTTTTTGTATTTGTTTCCATAAAACTATTATTGTTCAGAGATGGGATGCAAAATATTTCTGAATCACTGGCTGGGGAAAACCACGATTTGTAGCAATTCACAATAGAGAGGGTATGCACACCATGTTTAGGGTTATTTTCTAATACCCAACCTATTAGCTACTAAGGTAGGCCACAGAATACAGAATTGGGAAGAGATTATCTTCTATGATATTTATAACACAAATAGGAGAGACTACCCTCAGGAAGGTAACTCAGGGGTACCCTATAATGCATAGGTGAGGTCTTGGGATTGACCCCCCCCATACACACTGCAAATCTGGAGGCATGAAAAATAATAAAATCAGGTCAGCCGTAATGATGCAGGTAGGTGCATAATCCCAGAACTCTGAAGGCTGAGGCAGGAGGATCATTGCAAGTTCAAGACCAACCTGGGCTACAAAGTGAGCTCAAGGCCAGCCTCAACTGTATAGGGAGACCCTGTCTGTCTCAAAGAAGAAAAAAAAAAGTGCAATATAATAATTAGGGGCTGGCCAAATAGCTCAGCAGATTAAATCACTTGCTTAGGCAGATACAGGGGCTGGCAGTTCGGTCCCTGGGCCTGCCATGTGGGCCTTGCCCCGGGGCATGCTGAGATTGCAAAGGAGACTGGGCATGGTAGCATGTGACTGTAATCCCCGCACTTGGGAGGCTGTAAACATGAGGATCACTATGAGTCCGATCTACCAGTGAGAGCCTATAGACCCTGTAAACCATGTCCTAAAAATACAAAAAAAAAAAAAAAAAAAAAAAAAAAAAGATTTTTTTTAAACTTGAATTTTAACATACTATTTCAATTGAAATCTTTGTGAATTGACTTTTAATTGTGGCTCTCTAGAGGAACAGATAGCTTGCCAAAGGACCTCCCACATAGGCCTAAGCTACTGATAGAGCTGTGTAACTTCTCAAAGAGCCATTCTTGGGTATGCATTTTGATTTCTTTCTTCTGTTTTGGAAGAAGCTTCCTGGAATTATAAGAGCTCACTCATATCTTCCTGCATATCTCTTCGTGTTTTTCATAGAGCATATTCAGGGACAAGAATACAGTTTTCCCACATGGGTGGGGGGGCCTGGGAAGCAGGACTAGGCACTGTCTCCAAGGGGACTCATGTGACAGATAGCAAATAGTTGTGGCTGACTCAACCCCTTGCTTGCAGTCAGAAGAACAAGATTCTGGTTTCAAATGCAAGCTTATGGCTTGAATTAGAGCTAAATCTGTATCCTCTGCCCACATTATCATTCTGCTTTATTATTGTCAACATCCTACTCTTTAGGAAAACCATTGGACCTTAAAATAAAGTGTTCTGAAACACGCATATGAAAATAGCTGAAGCTCTCAGACTTTGGCAGTGTTACTTGAGTTTGCTGTGGCCTCAGAAGGGACAATCATAATATTTTTCTGGCTGTCTTGTCTTGATTTATAATTTGAATCTCCATAAATGATAATAGAGAGGGCAATTATCAAAGAAATGGAAAGGGCAATTATCATTAAATTGAAAACACATCACACATCCAACAGGATGAATGACTGAGCTAAAAACAGGTTTTGTAGATCTTGCAAGTGCTCCAGAAAAAACTTAATCGAAGCAACTTCGTCTCCCCATCTCCTCCAATTAAGCAGATAACTTTGGGTATATTTTCTTTTCTTCCCCTTTCCCTTGGATTATAACACAAGGCCCGTTAATCTGATCTACCTAAATATTGACACTACTTAGGATATGTAAATTTAGGAGACTAAATCAGTGCTGTTTTACAGCAACCATCAAAGAAGAGTAGCCATGGCCCTCTGCTACCCCATGGCTGTGGGCCTCAACAAGAGCCACAAGGTGACCAGGAATGTGAGCAAACTGAGGCACAGCCACCTGTCGCGGATGCCTCACCACACACACCAAGTTCGTGCAGGACGTGATCCAAGAGGTGTGCGGCTTCGCGCCCTATGAGTGGTGCTCCAGGGAGCTGCTCAAGGTCTCCAAGGACAAGCGTGTTCTCAAGTTCATCAAGAAAAGGGTGGGGATGCACGGCTCTGCCAAGAGGAAGTGGGAGGAGCTGAGCAACGTGCTGGCCGCCATGAGGAAGGCAGGTGCCAAGAAGGACTGAGCCCCTCTGGAATAAAGCTTTGCAGAAAGTTAAAAAAAAAATCAGTGCTGTTTGCTTAATGTGAAAGAAAGCTTTTCTTTCTCTTTTTTTTCTTTTTGCTGCAAAAATTGTAGAGAAGAATTAGTTGTTTGTACATTTGTGATTCCAGGAATTGAGGTGTTCCTTCCTCTGGTCCTAAGCCCTAGGATGAGTCTTTCTAAGTGGAGGGAACAACAGTGTTTATGTTCAGCAACTGAAACATTAAACTGGACATTAAAATTCTCCTAAAAGCATTTGGTTTCAGTTGGATAGATTTTTAAAAAATTATACTCCAAACTTTAGGTATTTGTTATCATTACTATGGATATGAAAAGAATAGGTAAATGTTTATGAAAACTTTTCACTGAGAATTCTTACCATCTGGATTTTCAATTTTAACAAGTAGAATTGTAGGTATTCTCTAAAGGGATAAGACATGGAATAAAGAGACAGAAAACACCCCAATGCTTCTGTCAGCACTTGTGTACAGGAATTTATAGTCACAACATGAATGCCCATAGCTGTTAAACAGACAGACCCTAATGATTTGATCCAATCAGATAAGAATACTGACTATACATTGTACCATCTACGGCTAGGAATATACAATGTGTTGATGAATACTTTATTTCTGAAGATATATGATTCTTTGTTCCACCATTTTTTCCCATTAGCTTCCAAGAGCTGTATTTCAACGGAAGAAATATTTTTTTTTGTTATACATGTAATAGTTTTGGACATTGAGCCCAAGGACAAGGGTGTGCTAAACAGCACCCCCCACCGAGGACACCTCCCAGCCTCAGTGTAAGAAGGACTAGAAACTTTTTCAATGCAAGGTACTGGACAAAACTTCTGCCCAGTATACCTATCATGAATTTTTACAAATATATGTCTATCTAAAAATCAACTTTATTTATTTAAATCTGTTATTCATATTTCCTATTGTTTTGGGAAATAAATTGTCATAATTATTTTGTTTAATCAATTGGTAAAATAAAATCGATTTTAAAATACTAAGTGTTCTAAAAAAACAAGCAAACTTTTCCGTTGAAAAATTCCCCAAACTAAAAACAAAGCAAAACAAATCCCCAAAGGAGGGCTGGAGAAGGAGTTCGGTGTCAGGAAAGTTCTTAGCACATGTGTGATCTTGGGTCTAATCAGATCCCCCATACTGCAAAAATTTTTAAAAAATACCCCCAAAGTTCTGAACACATTGAATTTACTGAACTATTTAACGATCACCAACTGGTTAATTAAGCAACTTACATTTGGATGTCCTCCCCACGGATACTGGCACTCAGGAATTTCCCATCAACTCCAGGACATTGATCTTCTAACATGAACTTCACTTCCTTCTCACAATTTCTCTTAATGAATATAAACTGTTATTTTTAACACTTTTTGAAACTTACTCATTACTTAGTTTCAATTACTTTGACTAAGACTTGTGGAGCAGAAAGGTTCATTTCTGTGTCTATGTATGAACACATTGAATGCTGAGTCATAAACAACAAGCAGAATACTATTTTAATATTTTCTAATGTGCTTGGAAACACATTAGGAGCTTTTAGAAAATAAAACAACGGGGGACTGGGCGTGGTGGCACATGCCTGTAATCCCAGCACTCAGGAGGCTGAGGCAGGAGGATTGTTGTGAGTTCCAGACCAGCCTGAGCTACAAAGTGAGCTTAAGGCCAGCCTGAACTGCATAGTGAGACCCTGTCTCAAAAAGACAAAAAAGAAAAGAAAAGAAAACAAGGGTCCAGGGAGATGGCTCAGTAGAATAAGCACTTGCCTGGCAAGTACAAGGGCCTGAGTTCAATCCCCAGTTCTGCCAAAAAAAAAACAAACAAAAAAAAAAACAACAATAACAGGGCTGGCCAAACAGCTTGAGGATTTGTGCATGTTTATAAACTATATACAGTATTGTGTTGAAACTCTTTGTGAACTGTATTTAATACTCGTAGGAATCCTATGAGGTATGCCTTATTATTTGATTTTAGCACTCAGAGAAGTTAAAAACTTTTTATGTCACACAGCAAGCAAAGAGCAGAGGGGACATGTAAGCCCTGGACCTGTCAGTTCTGAGCCCTGCGGGGGACAGCATGCAATTTTCTAATTTGGCCAGTTTGGGAGGCACAGTAGGCCCTGGGACATGTATGTGGTGTTTGCAAGGACAGCTTCAGAGGAAAACTGACTCATGTGCAGGCCAGCACTTGCTTGGGGTGGGTGAAGCCCTCAAGTCAACCCCTAACACCACACACACACACACACAATGTTACTCTGAATGAGAGGACATTCAGCCTAACGTTGCATATGCTTAAATAACTAATGTCAGCCACTCTGCCATCATCTTCTGGGTCCGTGCCCAAGCTCTCCTCTGTTCCACAACTAAATGTCCAGAACATTTATCTCCTCCAGTTCTCTATTTGCTGGCGTTCATGTGCTAAGTCACTAAGCCCTTACTGCACTTTCACTGTTTGATAGGCACCCTTTCGCCCTGGTGGGAAAGGCAATGTCCTGAGATTATTAAGTTTATGGTTGGGCCTGAGGAACAATAAACACACACATGTGGGGTCATGTGTGATTAACAGTTTGGTATGATGGTGATATATAAAATAAAGAAAAGTAGGATAGGGACTGAGCTGACATTATTTTGAGCCACATGCTCATTCCTGTTTACTTTTTAATTTTGAGACAAGGTCTGGCTAAGTTGCCTAGGCTGGGCTTGAATTTGAAGTCCTCTTGCCTCAGCCTCCAAAGGTGATGGGATGAAGGGACACGTCATCACAAGTAGATAATATATGTAGTAGAATAATATTTCTCACTGCTGTGGGTGTAGTCAATGGCTTCATTCCTTTAATTGTCACAAAATTATGTTCGATACATATAGTTGACACTATAATGAGGCAGATTGAAGATGGCAGGAAATTTATTTACTACTCGTACTTTATTCTGCTGATGATCACAGGCAGCTAAGTTAGGTGGAAGTACTACAGGCAGTCACACAGGACCAGGCCCTTAAGGGTGTCCCTGCAGAAGATGACAGCACAGCACAACTGAGGCTGAAGCACTTCTGTTGAAAGCCAGGCCTTAAGGTAAGGATGGAGTGACCAGGCCTACGTGCCTCCTCAGGGAATGCAACAAATTAAAGATTATACTATAACTGGTATCACCTGATCTAATAGTCTAGATCAGGCACCCACATAGTAGGTGACTAAGACCTCCCGACCCATCCTTTTAGTGCACTAGAAGAGCTGTTAACTATTTTCTCTCAGCTTCCCTTGCACTGACAGGGCTCTGTCCCATTATTATCCTTTCCTACAATGGCCCTTGTCCTTTCCATATTCACTTGTTCTGGGACCTGCTTCCCCACTGGATTAATATTACCTAAGCACTTACACATATAACCTTAGTTGATCATAGTTTTGATCCGCATTGTACGCACATTGTGATTTTGTACCTACGTGGTGATTTTGCTCTGTAAAACTTTGTCTGAGGAGTGGGCTCCTTGGTAACCTACTTTTATTTGGCTTCTTTAAATTTTTAATTAGATTTTTTTCTTTTATTATCTAAAGAGAATACAAAATATTAAAATAAAAAATAAAAATGTTGCACAGGGTTGGGTTATAGCTCAAAAGCATAAGCACCTGCCTGGGAAGCATCAGGTCTTGAGTTCAATCCCCATTACCATAAAAAAAAAGAAATGATACAGAAATTTGCCAAACAAAACAGTAGGTATTTAATAATGGTTGTGGTATTGCATAATGTTGTCTTCAAATTAGTTGTTCAGATTGCCAGATATAAACATGCAAAATTGTTTGTTTGTTTGTTTTTTTTTTAAAAAGCTCTAAGGGGGCAGGGGAGATAGCCCAGTAGAATAAGCGCTTGCTTGGCAAGTGCAGGATCCTGAGTTCAATCCTCAGTACTGCCAAAAAAAAAAAAAAAAAAAAAAAAAAAAAAAAAAAAAAAA
>PVKA01029458.1:0-28288 GCA_004027165.1 Ctenomys sociabilis
AATCACGGTCCCAGCAGAAAGCAGACTGAGTGCCATGGATCCGAGGGAAGGAGGCAGTGGGGCGGTGGCCTTTCTCCCTGTGCTGGCCATGGCAGGTGCCCAACGATGCACGTGGGAGGAGGGGCTCAGACTCTCAGTGCTGCTTGGAGGAAGGAGGCCCCAGCACATGTGGGTTCCGGTAGGGCTCAGCTTGCCAGTGAGGTGGGGCGGCTGCACCGGCCTCTGAGCTGGCAGTGAGATCTGAAGAGGGGAGGTAGCTGGGGGTCCAGGTTCCTGCCCAGAGGATGGAAGGAAGGAGGCACCAGAGAGGGGAGCCAGGAAGGACAGGGGAGAGGATCAATGGCCAGGGCTGCAGGGACCAGGCTGCGTCCGAGGAGTGTTGGGTGGAGGAAATGGCCAGGGAAGCCCAGCAGTGACATAACAACGCAGGCCCTCAGCTCAGCTCTGCTCGGTCCTGATGCCACCACCCGATGCAAGAGCTGTGACCTTTGCAGACTGTTGGGTTACACGGCAGAGCCGTGCTGCTCGGCTTGATGCCGAGCCCACAAGGCAGGGGCAGGGCTGAGGGGGCGCTAGCTCCTGTCGCCGTGGTACCTGCCTCGTCAGTGCTTCCCAGGAAGTTCTTGCCGCCCATGTCACAGGGCTTTTCCTGGAGTCCTGGTGCGACGGTGCCCCCCTGAGAGATGCGCACCACCCACCACTCATTGGCTCCTCTGAGGCTGCCGGGTGAGCACCTTGTCTAGCGCTGCCCGATGCCTTGCTGGGGAGCCGCCCTTCCCCAGCGTCCCCAGTATCATCCTCTTGGCCTTTTCTCTGAGGTGGCCCCTCAGGCCCAGTTGCTTGTGCCCAGGACTGCAGGAAGCAAAAGGCGAGGGACTCTGCATCCTCAGGGACATGGGGCTAGCTTAGCTGGGAGATTGTCCATTGAAGCTTAGGAGCTAGCCAAGCTGGGGCCGATGGAGGACATTGCAGCAGAGGCGGCTGAAGGAGTTGCTGGAGTCAGGTCCCCGGTGTAAGCAGCGCTGCCACAAAGCCACTTATCAGGAGCTCGTGGTAGGTGTTTCAAAGGAAAACTGTTTACATGTGTGTATGTGTTTTCTTCAAAATGATTAATATTCAGATTAGCGTTGGAGAGCCAAATCGCTAAGTGTAACTAGGCAGAAAACTCCTCTGACAGCTTGTAATTTTCCGTCCATTCCTGCATCTCCTGCCCCCTCCAATTTAGTACCCAGAAATATCTCTGGCCTTCTCTGAATGTGCCCTGGGAAGGCAGCAGCTCCCAGGAAATCCAATTCCTGATCCCTCCTCTAGACGGAGTGCCCTGAGCGAGCACATTGCCTTAGCCATCTCTTAGCCATCTCTGTCCCTAGCATCTGGTGTCCATCATCTTGGCCACTCGTCGACTCCTCTGGTCACCTGGCCACTCACCCAGACATCTATCCGTCTGGTCCACCCGGGCCAATGCCTCCCCTAGGCCCAGGTGGGTAATTAACTACTTGCTTGTCTTTCTGCCTTTGCCACTAGAAAAGTAGCTTTTTGAGGGCAGAAATGGACTTTGGTGGTCCACTGTTGTATTCACAGCACCTAGCCAAAAAAAAGGCTTAAAACTCATCAGGTGCTCAGCGCACACTGGTTGGACACATTGGATGGGTGCTGGTACTCAGAGACGTCCAGAGGCCCCAGACTGGTGCTGGCTCGTGGGCTTCCACTCGGCTGCTGGCTTCTGACAGGAAAAGCAGGAGCCCCTTTCATGCGTGGGAGCCGGACAGAAGCATGCAGATCCTCACCCCCTCTCTATGTGCTCACCACTGTCCATGCCAACTGGGAGGATTCTGGCCTTGTTAAGTCCGACAGGCAGAACGCAGCTGCAGCAGCAAAACCAAAGTGACAAGAAGGGGCAGGTGGTGGGCGGGCCCATGGGCCGGGCAGGAGTGGGCGTAGTGGGCGCAGCTGCAGGTGGGAGGAGCTAACCGAGGTCCAGGGGGTGAGAAGACTAAGAACTCTGCTGTGCTTTATGAGCGGAATCTCCCTTTAGAAATAGGCTTAGCTTGCTTGGCAATCATATTTAATTTTAAAGCTGGTACTTTTAAGACAGCAAAGTTAAACCACGATGGGCCCATGATGCGGGCTAATGTTACATTGCTTTCACGGCTGAGATGTCCCAGCTGGAGAGAGGTCGGCAGCCTTCAGGTCACATACTTTCATAGTTGGGAGTTGAGAGAGGGGCCACGTGTGGGCACCCAAGCCAGTGCCGTCAGCCCTAGAGCACGCGGCACTGTGGATGTAATTCCACACATCACATTCCAAACCAAAGCACAAGAAGGACAGAAATAGAGGCAAAGCTCAGCCAGGCTGGAGTGCCCTGCCCTGAACATATTTTAGAAACTGCCTTAGACCTGTTGGTTTAGATCAGTATGAAGGCGCTTGGCCAGGGTGATGCTGAGCGGTGTCTGGCGACTTGACTGGCTAAGGAACACCTCTCAGCTTAGCAGGTACACTTCTGGGTGTGTCTGTGAGGTTGTCCAGAGGTGATTATTGGCATGTGCGTCGGCAGATGACAGGGGAGGCCTGGACTAATGTGTGCGGCACCATCTGCAGTGCTTGCGGCTTGGGACAGGATGAAGGGAAAGAAAGAAGGCAGCCCATGTTTGCAGGCTCCATGCCCCTTGGGCAGAGTCTTGCTACTCCCATTGCCCATGGATACCAGGTTGCAGCTTCCTCAGCCTTTCGAAGTGGACCCACACCAGTGACTCCCTGGGGGTCTCCAGGCCTTTCGTCTCAGGTTAGAGCTTCATTCTGGATCCCTCTTGTTCTTGACTTCCACCTTCTTGGACCAAGTGGCCACTGGACCCTTTGGCTCTTGCTGTGCTGATGGCTTTTGTGGATTAGGCTGCCTCATCCCCTAAGCCTATCTGTGCACGTCTGTGTCTGTCTGTCTATCTATCTATCTATCTATCTATCTATCTATCTATCTATGTATCCATCCATCCATCCCCACTGATTCTGTTCGTCTAGAGACCCCTAACCAATGCACCAGGCATGCACAAGGCGTTGGGTTCAATCCACAACAATGAAAAAGAAAAAAAAATTGCCTTAAAATACATCTCAGACAAATTTCAGAATAACTTAAAAACTACAAAATACCAAAACATATGAGATGTTCTCAATATAGTGCACTTAGAAAAGCTATGTTATTCTAAATCTTTATGTCGCTGGGAAAAATGAATCAATTTCTCTCTCTCTCTCTCTCTCTCTCTCTCTCAACTCAATCTATATATTAAAGATCTTAGAGATGTAAGAAAGAGGCCAAGGGGCCAAGGAAAGCAAGCAATAATAAAGCTGAGTAAATAAGACAGAAAAAATGAGTATTGATGGAAAAACCAATAATTAGGCCTTTGAAAAAATTCACAAAGCCATTAGTCCAACTGATCAAAGAAAAGACCAATATTTACACAAGCAAAACCAGAAATGAAACATGAACTGCAATAAATAATATAAAAGATATTTGTAAGGTTTGCGGAGAATATTGATTTCACGTATTTGTGGACGTGGATATGCATTGGCAAAAAGGCCAAGACTATGGACCGAGGGCCGCTTGCACATTTCTAAAGAACAGTATCTTCTTTTTTTGTCATGGGCTTCTGTTACGGGTTGCTTTTGGTCCTCCACAAACACGCCGAAGGGACCTGTCCATGCGGCTTTCTTTGAAAGTAGAGACTTGCAAGTAATCCAGTTGAGATGAGAGCATTAGAGTGGGCCCTAATCCAGCAGGACTGGTGTCCTTACAAGGGGGGACATCCGTGCGCCTACAGGGACATGTCATGTGGTCGTAGAGGCAGAGGACAGGGGTGCAGCCGCAAGCCAGGGACTGAACTCTAGAAGCTAGGAGAAGCCAGGGAGAGTCCACCACCCCTGGCCCTGCTGCGATCTTGCTTTCAGACTTTGGACCTGCTAAAGTGCCAAGAGGGAAATTGCTGCTTTCAGCCCCTGCTCTGTGAGCCTTTGTTATGGCAGCCGCAGGAAGCTAACAGCTTCTCTCCATGTGGAGCAATCGGACGTATTTGTTACATTTCCCAGGCCTGTAATTTCTCTGTCAGCTCTTGTTCTCCCTGACCTGTTATCTAAAGAGTAGAAGGAACAGTGAGTGGCATTGCTGTCCCTCTTTCTTGCCTCCCTTCCGTGGCCATGGGGAGGGAGCCACTTATTTATTTGTGTTGGCTGTCATTCCTGATTCATGTTGTAAATCTCTCCTATTGTACCTGTGTGTGTCTCGCCAGATTCTCCATTACCACACCCATATTACCTGTTGCAATGTAACTCTTAGCATTTTTCTTTTGCACACATGATAAATTTTAGGATTCTAGTTTAGGTTTTACTATTTAGGATAAGGGTTAGGTTTTCCTGCCCGCAGGCGGATATGTACGCTTATTTTATTTTAGAATGAATGCATAGTCTTTCAAGAATTATTCATTGGGCTGGAGAGATAGCTCTGGGAGTGGGGCCGGCACAGCCTAGGGTGCTGGGGATCGAACCCTGGTCCCTGCGCTTTCCTAAAGAGGCACTTAGTCCACTGAGCTCACCAGCCCTTATCTTGCTCTTTAATTTATTTACACTTTTGCTTTTTTCTGTAAGAGGAATCCTGTGATCATTAAGCTTGTGTGTCTGATTTGGACAAGTGCTTTGGCACTGCTGGAGGCTTAAGAGGTGGCATCTCTGGCCCGGTTCTGTGGATGAGACACAACCACACAGGGTGTAGAGTTGCGAGGGGTCTCATATTTTCTTTCCTCGTCTCTCAGGCCCTGTCTCCTGCCGATTAAATGTTGTCTCTGCCATTAGGGAGCCTCAGAACGGCTCTGATCGTTTCCTCAGGCGGGAATGAGCAGTCCCTAGCCCCACTGTGGCTAAGAATTCCCCAGAAAATCAGGCTTTTCTGGCACAGGGCACTCAGTTTTCATTTCGGCAAGGCAAGCTCTCCTGGTCTTGTGCCTCTTGGAGCCCTGATGTAAGTAAGAAGTGCCAGGCTCCAACATAAGAGAGAGGCCCTGGGTCACATCATCCAGGGACACTTTCCAGCTCCCCTGGCTGAAGAACAGGTGCAGCACCTGAGGCCCAGTGTGGTGAAGACTCCTGCCTGGGCCCACTGGGGCCCCTGGGGCTCCCTCAGCCCTCCGAGTGGGCGCTGGCTCTGCCCTCCCCCGTCACCCCACTCTCTAGGGCCAAGTTAAACAGCCGACCCTGCAAGCAGCCCGTCTGCTGACCGGTGTTCTGGCCCGAGCTGGTCCCGCCTGTGCTGGCAGGAGCCTGGGCCAGGCCCTCTTCCGCCCAGCACACGTTCACTCCTCATTTTGATTTCCAGCTCCTGTCCAGCCATCAAAGTGAGCGTATCCATCACACCACAGTTTCCAGCCTGGAGCTGTTACGATTTAAGAGGCCTGTGCTGAAATATGCTCTATTAACAGACGCTGCAGGTCCAAGATGGCTCTGAGCTCCTCTGGCCTGGGAGTTCTAACACAGCCCAAGTTATTTGTCCGTCACCGACAGCCATGGGAGTGGGAATACCTGAAAAGCACACAAGCCAAGTTCCGTGGGGAAGGGACGTGCAGCCCCCTGGGGCCACGCCCCCCAGGAGGTGCCTGCCACCCATTTTAACACCACCTGACTGCTCACTGCAGAAGGTGGCAGGAGACCGACATGGGGCGTGTTCTAGGAGCAGCACTAGACTGGTGAACCATGAGCTACACAGGCAAAGCCACAGACCTGGCTGAGGAGAAATCATGCTCCGGGGCTCATGTGCTTACCTCGGCCCACCCCTGCCCACCCCTGCACAAGCTTGCCCAGCATCTCCAAGCCACCCTGTCTTTGTGCCTGATGCCCCCACCTACCACAAGAGCTTTTCACCCAGCGTCTCACTGGAGACTCAGCTGCCTCTCAAGCCAGGAATTATTGTTTTTTTATTTTTTTGTCTTTTTGAGACAGGGTCTCACTATGCAGTTCAGGCTGGCCTTAAGCTCACTTTGTAGCTCAGGCTGGTCTCAAACTCACAACAATCCTCCTGCCTCAGCCTCCCGAGTGCTGGGATTACAGGCATGCACCACCACGCCCGGCAGGAACTATTATTGTTTCCATTCTTCAGGCCAGGTCATGTGGCCAGGGGTTCAAAGCCACAAAGTGGGGCTTCTCTGACCCCAGAATTTGTGCTATTATACATCCACTGGCCTCCACTGAGGCACTGGAGGGGAAGCCACATCTTAGATCCCTCTTTTGTGCTTTGAGTCCCATCCCTACAGCAGCTGGATTTTCTCAGAGGAAAGGGAATCCATCAATTCCATGTGGGCCTCAAGGCCAATAGCCTGGTGTCATGAGCTGACATGGAGGCTGCTCTCGAGGCCAAAAGGCCCTCTGAGTTAGGGACTCCTGGGGCTTGGGGGAACCAAAGCGAGTCAGTGCATCTGCTAAACACAGACCCCGAGAGTTAAGCAATCTCCTGAATGCAGTGGTTTATGGAGGATTTATCACCTTTACAGTGAGAAGGAGGAAAGTCATGCATGGCTTCAGCTGGAAGCTGGATGCAGGGCCCAGGGTGCAGGCACTTTCTTGCCCCGGCCGACACACTGTGAGGACACAGGTCCCGCCAGAACTCACAGCTGTCTGGACTGAGCTCTGGAACTCAGGGCAACTTGGAGACTGGTCCGGCTGGGGAGCCAGATGGATTGTTCAGGACAGGCAGATTGGATGGTCACAGGCAGTTGCAGAGCTTGAGTGGCAGCTCTGGAAAGAGCAATACCTGGAGCAGAGTCCATAAGCACAGGCCAGAAGGCCGCAGGCAGAGGCAGTGCTTTTATGCTGTGGGGAGCTTGATACAAACACATGAGGCTAATCTTATAATGGGACACAAATAACATGTGTTAGCCCTGTGGTACAAATACATTTTCCTTATGTTTTTCTTTTTTTTTAGAAAATCTATTTCTATAATTTCTTGAAAGGGTTTATAAGTTAAGTGTCTTCGGCACAAAGGCCGAAATTGCCACACCCTATTTTGTGTATCTTTTTAGTGCCATGAATCAAACTCAGGACCTTGCATTTACCAGGTAGGCACTGTACTCTAGAGCTGTAGCCCCAGCCCTGGTTGTCAAACTCAGTGGCCACCATGCAGGTTATCACACAGGCCCGGCCATCTGTGTTCTCACAACTGAGTTTAGCTTCAGAAAGTAAGCGCAGAGCCTGACAGAAGCATCACGGGGCGTCAGGGTTTGTGTCTAGTTTTCCCCCAAAGCCTCATGCAGTCATAGGGCAGCTTCTGGAGTTTGTGGTTGATTCTTGATCCTATGCGGGGATTATGGGGGGGATTATGGGTGTGAGCACTACACTGGCCCTGGGGTGGGTAATCTGCATTACAATGTAAGGAGGGTGGGGAGGTTTGTGAGAAGCTGTAGCCACTGCCTTTCCTTCTGTCTTTGCTGTTTTCTACCTCCATGAACTGCTGCCCTGTGCCATGAGCTACTCTGCCTTGGAGCCAGCAGAGTATGGACTGAAATCTCCACTAACTGTGAGCTAAATAAATCTTCCTTTCTTTCATTTTGGGTGTTGGGTATTTGTCCAACAATGAAGGAAAAAGTAACTAAGCCCGGTGGCTTCTGACCTGCTCCTGCCTCCCCTGAGGCTCCGACCAGGGCCAGAGGTGGGGCTCACCTTCAAGCTCCCATTTCTTGCTGTCCTTGAGCCATACCCCCAGCTGTCCTGTGAGACCACGGAGGTGTCCAGAGGCCAGAGGGAGGACCCAGCTCACCACCAGGCTGAGAGTCCCAGGGGGCAGGGGTGCCACACTGGCTCTGGCTGCGGGACAAGGATTCCCGCCAACAGGGGACACCACTCCCCACCCCACCACCAAGGGTGACACACCAGGCTTCCTTTCTCTGTTGTATTTTTGTTTCCTTTCCATTGTTCTTTCTTCCCTTTCATTCTTTTGCCCTGCGGTGCTAGGTGTTAGACCCAGGGGCACTGCACTGCCCACATTTGCCCTCTCTCTCCCATGCACACACAGGTCAGAGGTCACCTGGAGTCCAGATGCACCAAGGGCAGCCTGTGGCGTTCCTTCTCCTGGAACAATTTCCCAGCCTGGAGACAGTTTGATGAGGGAACCCCAACTCTCAATGTCTGGACTTATCTCACTTTTGATCTTCGGGAGATCCAGATATGTCAGGTTGGAATGATGAAAATGTAGACTAGTGAGGCAGACATCCCCGATCTTCTAAAATTGCTTTGCTTTGAGAGCTGTCTTGCTCAATTGCTCAGGCTGGCCTTGACCTTGTGATTTTTCTGCCTCAGCTCCCTGAGTATCTGGGATTACAGACATAGAGCACTGCACCAGCTCCCTTTCTGTTTCTTATAGCTGGCAAAATTCTGCATACATTTCCCCATCTCTGAATTATGGGGCCCTGATCAGGGCCCAAGGGACGTAGGAGCCAGCAAGAAGGTAAAATGTGCTCTTGAATGATTCACATTTGGAGAGAAACTGCCTGAGAATGTTCTGGAAAGTTTACAGCCTCACAGAGGATGGAAGACATCGCTGCGATTTATCCCTGGAACATGGTGTTAGCTTCTAAAACCTTCACTATTCTTGTTTGGTGCACCCGACTATCCCCCAAATAAAAGTGGAGCAAGTGCAGCCCTTGCGTTTGGTTCTCCTCACCCAACCCCGGGGCTCCTGGGTGGGCTCGGGAGGTGCAGCTCAGGGGCCCAGCTGCCTGCTCAGCAGTCTCGGGGGATTCTGGTGACGTCTGAGCTGCCTGCGCCGTGGGGCAGGAGTGTGGTGGGTCTCTCCAGGGGAGGTGGCCGGGGCATCTCTGGATCAGGATCCCCTCCATTTGCCTTCCTCTCGGCACCTGCTGTTTCACAGGGACCACCTTGCTGGCTGCTTCCTCTCCCTCACAGACTCGCACATCTGCAGTCTGCACCCCAGCAGGGCCCCCAAATGTTTGCCGCCTTGGAAATACTGAGAATGTGCTAAACATGCAGCGGCAACAGTCGTCTTTGCAGGATATTTTTAAGGGTGACAGATCTCAGAGTACTAGTGCCAGAAACACCAGCTCGTCTTATTTTTAAACACAAAGTGCCACCTTTCCAGATGCTGTAGACCACACCTCCGGCCATGTCCTCCAACAACCATGGCCCTCGAACCCTCAAGGGATGGGCACACAGCTAGAGATCATCCTGTGGGTGGCATGCACTGTGGGACCTCGTCAGAGACCAGGCCACTCCCAGCCCAGCCCTTCCTCCAGCTTGGTTCTGTGCAGGGCACAGCTTCAAGGGAATGGTGACACACTGGTCTCCAGGCACCAGCTGCATTTGGCAAAGAGCCTCCTGGGTGGAAGACAGCGCTGGTCCTTTATCCAGGGCCTGAGGCCCTGCTGCCAGGGACATGCGCTCAACTAGCAGTCTCCTGGCTTCAGAGGAGGACATAGCCTTGTGTTTGGTGTGATGCTCAGGAATAAGGAAGCTTGTGTGTGTGTGTGTGTGTGTGTGTGAGAGAGAGAGAGAGAGAGAGAGAGAGAGAGAGAGAGAGAGAGAGTGGGGGGGAGGCTTGGGGACTGACCCTGCGTATGGCCAGAACCACTTTCTTGGTGACATTTCAGGGCTGCTCTTTGCAAGTGGGATGATGCCAGCCATTGTGAAACACTTTCCAATAGCTTAATGGGGACAGGTAGCATTCATTTGAATAATACTTTTTAGTTGGCAAAGAGGCTGATCATCTCATGCACAAGACTAAATAAGGCAGTTCATGTCCCTATTTGTGTAAATTCATCTTCCTACTGTCAGGTATCAGTTTGTGCTTGTTGTAGTTACTTTTGTTGAGATGAAATAAATACCCAGTACTCAAAAGAGGAAAGGTTTATTTAGCTCATAGGTTGTAGAGGTTTCACTCATAAGCAACTGGCTCTAAGGCAGGGTGGAGTGACAGAGGGACATTACAGAAGAGAAATGGTTTATGATGGCCAGAACGTAGCAAAACAAGGAATGACCACAGCTCTTCCTGTCCCCTCTGTCTTTCCCAGGTCACTTCAGGCAGCGAGCACTGACACCCTTAGTCCTGGTACCCTTGAACCTGCAGTACACTGTGAATCAATCTCAGCATCACACACACCCTAGATTTGGCTACCTCTGAAGAAGCCTCACCTATGCCCGCCTGAAGCTTTGGGGGGAAATCTAAATATAAGCCCTAGCACTCCACCCCTGCCCCCCAAAGACTCATGCACATCCTTTTATGCAAAAGGCATTTGGCTCATCTCCAAGAGGTGCCAAATCCTCACAGTTTCAGTGGTACTGAAAAGTCCAAGTTCGAAGTCTCCTCTGAGACTTAAGGCAAACTCTTAGCCGTGAGCCCCTGTACAAAAGAAACATAAAGCTAAGCACTTCCACACCCAGTGGTACAAGATAGAAATTTCCATCCCAGAAGTTACAAAAGGAGGATGGCAAGGAATAGGAACAAAGCAAAACCCAAATCCAGCAGGGCAACCATTACGTGCTGTACATCCGTGGACGGCATTCCTGGCAACCCGCGGCACGCCGTGAACCCCGGGAGCTTGGCTTGCTCCTCCCCAATGCCTCGCCTGTGGTTACTGCTGCCCTGGCTTCTTTCTGGGGCCAGCTCTGTTTCCTCCTTGCAGTTTTACTGCATGATCCATGTCCCTGGCTCTGCTGGGGCCTCCACTGCACCTTGGGCTTCACGTCCACAGCATCACGTCGCCTCTTGGGGCACCCTGTCTGTCCTCCCAGTCTTCTCCTGAAGCTGGGCTGGCAGCCTTCCTGACTGCACAATTCTTGCATTCTGCATGCAGCTAAAACCACATGGACGTGGTAAGTCTGCTGCCAGCTGGAGCAGCTAGACTCCTCTGTCAGTCTGTCTCTTTCTCCGTGTCTCTCTCTCTGTCTCTCCATCTCCCTCTCCCCCTCCCCTTACCCCTCCCTTCCCCATCCATCTCCCCCTCAGCTTTAGGGCTGAGTGTCTAGGAACCAACTCTGGAGGAATACCCTCCCGAGGCCACTGCCACTCTGGAGCGTGGTGCTCTGGGGCTGTCTCCTCAAGGCCAAGGCTTCCGCCTCTGCAGCTCTGAGACTGCACAGGCTGGAGCCCTCTTGGTTTTTGTGGTGGCCTTGAGCCATCTTTTGTGTCGTCTCCTTCGGAAACACTTGGCTTCTTCTTTCTATTCTTTTCAACAACTAGTTTCTCCTCTGTTCCATCTTTATAGGCCACAGCTTTGCCGGAACTTTCTTTCTGGCCAAATTCAAAATCTTTTAAATCATCCTGCTGGGCTCTTTTTTTTTTTTTTTTTTTTTTTTTTTTTTTTTTTTTTAAATTTTTTTGGTACCGGGCCTGCTGGGTCTACAGGGTCTCACTATGTGGATTGGACTCATAGTGCTTCTCCTGTTTTTAGCTTCCCAAGTACTGGGATTACAGGCACATGCCACTATATCCAGTTTTAATGGCCATCTTAGTGTGCCCTGGGGGCAGGGCTGGCATGGCACGTCAGGGCTACTGCGCTGTGCCTAAGCAGGCATTTTGGTCTTCTGAGCTGTCTGGCTGGCCTTTTTTATTTTATTTTATTTTATTTTTTTTAATGTATTTGCTGCTCGGCTCTTTGCTTTTTATTCTCAACCCAAATCTGGCTAAAAGCCCCATGCTAGCCATGTCATTACATCACCATTAGATTGCCTTGAAATATCTTCTGCCAGATTAATTAGTCTGCCACCCTTAATCTTAGTCTCAGGAAAAGTCTCTGGACATGAGGCAAATGCAGGCAAACTTTCAGCCAAGGCATAGTACAGTTGCCTGGAGTCCTGCCCCAATACTGCCTCCCAGCTTCCCCTGAGTCTGGTCTCCAGGGGCAGGATTCCTGTCAGCTTTCTTGTCTTCTTAACTCCGGAGTCTCCTGTCAAGTATGGCCTAAAGTGTTCCAGCTCAACTTTTTCAGCTGGCATCTCCAAACCTTTCCTAACTCTTCCCCTTCCTGAAAGCTAGTTCCAAAGGGTCTTGAGTCACATGGCCAGGTAATGTGACCCTACTTCTCTGGTATCCAATTCTATCTTAGCTGGTTTTCTATCACTGCCGATACCCAACACTCAGAGTTGAAGGAGGAAAGCTCAGTGTGTGGAGGTTTTAACCCATAATCAGCTGGCTCCAAGGCAGGTGGAGTGACAGAGGGACATCTCAGAGGAGAAACAGTTCGTGGCAGACAGAAGGTAGCAAAACAGCAAAAATGACCACAGTTTTCCTGTCCTATCTCGTCAAGGTGGGGGTCACTCACCCCTTAATGCTTGTGCCCTGAAGCCTTGCACTGCACCAGGATTCAATCCCATCGTCACACACTCTGAATCCAGCCACAGTGGAAAAGCCCCACCCAGGACTGTATGAGGCTTTGGGGAGACATCTAAACATTAGCCATAACAGCACTGGTCACATTCCAGAGCTCCATAGCTACCTGTGTCTAGGGCCTGTGGGCTGCACATCACACATCTAGATGCTGTCCTTAGTGGGTGTGTGATGGCATAGGAGGGAGGGGCAGGTATTGCACCACTCATGGTTACCTCCATGCAGGGCTCCAGGCAGCAGCCCTGGTGGGGCATCCTCAGCCTTGGTGAGTGCTGTTGCTTCCCTCATGGCCACTAGTCAGGATCGGGTTGGGTGCCGGCAAGCACCAGGCCCCCAGCCCCTGGCGGGTCCTCATGCAGGCTGGAGACACTCAGAAGCAAACCCGCTATGGGTGCCTCGTGAGCAGCCAGCTCCGAAGCTCTGTGCACTCCCATGAGACCACTGATGTCAACAATCATTCCACAGCACTGGTTATGTTCGAGATCTTGCTCTGGGGGCAGAAGAAATTAGACTTAAATCCCCGCTGCTTTGGAGCTCAGCTTTTAGGTGGGGATTAGGTGGAGCACAGAAGCAGACAATAGAAATACATATTAGGTGACAAATGCCAAGTGGTAAAGCAGCACGGCAGACGGGGCACCCTGGGAGGGGGCTTTGCACTCTGGCTGCTGTGAGCAGGACAGACTTTAGGAGTGAGCCAAGGACATCACAGACAACTGCGGATAGATCGTCCCTGGCTGTAGAAGGAGCTGATGCAACATCCTGGGGTGTTTGAAGACCCCAAAGGGGAGTGAGCAGGACAGCAGCCAGTGGAACAGGGAGAACAGGTGGGTGCTTGACACGCCCTCCCGGGGCTGTGCACACCTGTGGATGGGGCGCTTGACACGCCCTCCCGGGGCTGTGCACACCTGTGGATGGGGCGCTTGACACGCCCTCCCGGGGCTGTGCACACCTGTGGATGGGGCACTTGACATGCCCTCCCCGGGCCATGCACACGTGTGGATGGGGCGCTTGACACGCCCTCCTGGGGCTGTGCACACCTGTGGATGGGGCGCTTGACACGCCCTCCCCGGGCCATGAACACCTGTGGAAGGCCTTTGATTTTTTTTTTTTTTTTTTTTTTTTTTTTTTTTTTTTTTTTTTTTTTTACTCTGTGTTAGGCTGAAAGCCACCCAAGGGTTCTGAGGAGGAAAGCACTATGCTTGGACTCCCATTTGCTAGGCTTCTATGTGGGAAATCAAATTAGCTTCCCATTGCCACTGGAACACATCATCTCCAACTTAGTGGCTTATAAGGTCACAAGCTTATGATATAGCTTTGTACACCAGAAGCCTGGCACAGGTCTTGACCTTGTGCATACCAGGGCACCACCAGAGCAGCACCCTCGAGGGAGGGTGGGCTTCCTTGCTTGCTCAGGGCTCGTGGAATTCAGTTCCATGTGGTTGCAGGCAGGGTCCCCTCAGCCGAGGCTGTCCTTACCTTGCACGGACCCCTGGTCTCTCAGAGCCCACAACTCTGTTGAACTCTTCGTTCTGCCTTCTACCAAACCTTCCATCCTCCTCCTCCCTCAGCTCTAGTTCACCTTCCCACACTCCTCTGCCCATGCCTCTGTCTCCTTCTCAGATTTCTCTTCCCCTCGTTCTGGTTGCAGGAAGAATTGGAGCTAGACTTGCTGAGGCCCGTGGAGGTGGGCACTTGCCCCTCACCTGCTCCCTGGTGGCTTCTCTGACAATTCTGACTTGTAGGGAAGGAGTAGGGCATCTGATCTCCTCCGCTGCTAGGTCGTCCTGGGAGAGAGCTGCCCAAGCCCTGCTGCAAGCTGACGATCGCCTTGGAGCAGTGCGGGTGACTGTGACCTTCACAGGGCTCCTTGTTGCGTATGTAGTAAGTAATGTCATTAAGATGAATGTGTGTTTTGGTAAAGGGTGTAAATATATGAATAGTGTCCTCTGCAGCCTCATACATCACCCTGGGTTTGTTCAGTGCCTGGTGCATAAGCTAGAAGGCACACATTGCTATTGGGGGCTGTGTGTTTTAAAGTACATTAAAGGAGTTTACTGAAAACTCTTGGCAAACAGATAAAATACAATTACTCTAATTCCCAAGGCATTGCAGACAGAATGTGCTGAAAACCTGCAGTGTAATAATTCATAGGGCGCTGTGGCAGGAAGCCTCTAAGGCATCAGAAGCACTGCTTTTGTAAACTTCAGAGGAGGCTAAGAACTGTCCCTCGGGAGCCCCTTGTCCTGTGTTTTATTAACCTCTTGTTTCTGCCTGAGGAGCTGCAGGGGGAATCTTGCCAGCAGGGCTGGCTTCTGCCCTCGTGAGGTTTTCTAGGGTCACCGTGCTGGGGGAAGCTGGGGTTGGCCCTCTTCTGTTCTCTGGCTGGCCCATCCCTGTCCATGTGACCTTCAGCAGCAGGCTGTGCAGTTAGTCACCTTCGTGACATGGAAGTCCGACTCCCTGTAGAGCGTCCAGCTCTTGGTCTCTTCCTGGGAAGTGGAGGCTTTCAGTAGCACAGGATGAAGGAAAATATTAGTGATTGGTTTTGTCGAGTGCCCTGAGGACTTGAGTCTGGTTTCTAAGCTATATGTAGAGACAAGGACAAGTCCCGGTGCAGAGGTGGAGTTGCCACAACCTGGAGCATGGACAAAATTACACAGGTGTACAGATTTGCCCTGCTTCTCCCCACCTGCCAGACAGATGGAAAATGGCCCCAGTATGTAGACTCCAGACCTGTGGAGCAATCAGAACTCTGTGCCCACAGGGGGCGCTAGTGTGGTTCTCCACAGCCTAGTGAGTGCCCAGGGAATCTTGGGAGGGGAGTTGGGGATACTGTGATAGCTAGACTTACCTTCTAGTTATCTGCATGGCTGGCAGTGGCTAATAGCCAGAGGCCAGAATCACGAGGGCCCCAAATACTTTTTGGGAGAGCAAGGATGCATTTTCTCTTTTTCTTTTTTTGTTCTTTTCAGAACTGGGGATTGAACTCAGGGCCTTGCACTTGCCAGGCAAGCACTGATCCTACTGAGCTATCTCCCCTGCTGCCAATCCCAAGGCCAAGGGTTGGTCCACTTTCTCAAAGCTGAGCCCGTGCCAGCTGTGCTAAAGGGTATGGGCATTTCCAGTGTGTGGAGGGTGAGCAAAAGGTCTCTAGCAGGTAGTGCACAGAGCAGGCAGGGACAGTCAGAAGGCCCAGCCGCAGGCAGTCCACCTCCTGTGTGAAGGCCCCTGCACTGTCTGTGGCCAGGTTCTGATAGCACCGCAGAGCCTTGTGGGAGAAGGGTCTTCCTCAGACCAGCAGTACTGCACTAGCCAAATCCCAACTGACTGCATGAGCTAAAACGTCAAGGGCCTCAAGAAGGTTTGGCAGGACATAAGTAATGGGGCTCTTTCTGGACAATCACACTCTGTCCTGACCACTGATTCTGGGCAGTGCACTTTCACCTGGGTTATAAAATGCAATCATAATGAACAATGCCACAAACAGCGATGCCTAGGACTTACCGTGCGTGAGCTTCCAGGGAGAGGGAAGAGTTACCTTCCAGCCAAGGGCCCAAGAGAGTCCTAGTGGGTGCACTGTCCTTTAGGCGGAGCCCCAGGACCTCTGGCCAGCCTGGCTTTGAAGTCTCTAAACCTGACTGCTTGTTTTCTTTTCCTTTGAATTTTTCTAGAGGCTTCCGACTGCAGAAGAGCGCTCTCCTGCTAGGGTAGTCCACACACAGCGATGGAGCGGTGTCCTCCTTGGAGCCCAGGCTGGCCAGGGCCCTGCTGGGGTGGGGAATGCGGACACCCCAGGTGGCCCATGTGGATGATCAGTATTCTTTCCTAGCGCCACAGTGCCGGGTTTACTGGGGCCTGGAAAATCGGCAGCTTTGGCTGAGACTTAATTGCTCGCGTGGAACAATGTAGACAGACTCTCAAGGGAGACACAGAAATTAGGCCTGCTTAACTCACTGGCCCTTCACCGGGCACCCTTGCCCTCCCTCCACAGTGGAACCATGCAAGTGGTGTTGCTTAACGTAGTTGTTCACGGGGACCACTTATTAATCTAGCATTAGTTACGGTAGTTAAGCTTTTAGAGATAATGAAGTGTAAATGGGCCTCAGTTCCTGCAACCAAACACATTCGTGAAGAAAAATGGTTGCGGTAAGATTATGGAGAGTATTAATTGTGTGGATTTACATACTCTACAGATGGCAATGCAGATGCCGGGCATAGCTGGAGTCTCTGTGAGCGGGCAGAGAGGGGCCCACCTCGCTCTGCCTTTCCATCGGGGTGTTGTGTTCGCTAGTTAGTGAAGGTTTCCTGCTGGAGCTCTAGGGACACGGAGGCAGAGGCTCAGCAAATGTAAGCCTCTGTTCGAGGCGCGCGGGGGCACCAGGGCTTCTGGGCCTCGTGCCTGGGCAGGCTGCCCACTGGGGGCGTCCTAAGCTGCCCTGCCCACCGTGTCCTCGGCAGGGCCTCTGCTGCTCACCACGCAGCTATCCTGACCACGCCCCCTGCAGCTCCTTCGGTCGCCAAGACTGTGACCCTCAAAGCCCTAAAGAGCCAGTGATTATTATTTTTTAACCAACAGGTATTGATTACTGAGTTCCTGTGCCTAGCAGGCGCGCTCTCAGGCGTCCCGCGGTGCTCGCTCCCAGAGCTGGCATCGCAGCAGTTGGCAAATAACCTTCAAGTGGATGCGCAGTTACCACCCGTGAGAAGGGCTGTGACAGCCAAGTGCTGACAGCAAGGGGATGAGAACATGACGGCCGTAAGAGTGACAGTCGATGCGATTTTGCTGCATGCTTCCCTCGACTCGGAGCATTTCGAGTGGATTGCATAGCGCTCTTACCTCCATAATGACTCTGAATTAACTCCACAGATGAGACGGAGCGCACGGGGTTACGTTTGCAAGCTGGCAAGTGAGTGCATGGTCAGAAAGCTAGTGAACAGCGGAGCTGGGGTCTGAACCGGGAAGTTGGCCTTCAGATCTCCTGCCGCAAGCCACAGTGTGTAGTGGTCTCTTAGGAGGAGCAAAAGAACATTTAGATTACTCCGGAGGAAGGCGGCTTCCCAGAGGAGATATGCTGGGCTCCCGGCTAAGGAGTGATTGGCCAGCAGGGGGCAGGTGGGGAGGTGGGGAGGCCTGCCAGGCAAGAAATTGGAGCAGGCGCTGTGAAGAGCCCTCTGGGAGCTCAGTGTGTACACAGGGTGCCTCTCAGTTTTCCAGGAGCCTCTGGGGGTGAAGGCCCTGTGAGTCCTTGTCCTAAAACCACAGTGGGCTTTGCCAAGGCAGTGAGATGATGGGGCATTCCTTGTATTATGATTCCTCAGTGAGGGGCCTCGGGATGTGCCCAGTTGTTGGCTGGCATCTGGCAAGAGGGCAGAGCACGTATTAGGTCCTGTTTGGATGCAGAATGGGCGTCTGTTGTGTTGGGTAGAGTCATTTTCAGACTTTGAAGAGGGACAGGAAAGCCAGGCCGTGTCACCTTCCATGTGGCACTGCCCTGGCACGGCGATGGGGTGGGAGGCCAGCTTTGGGGTGGTGTGTGAGGTGCTTTTGGGGTCAGGACAGTCAGAGAATGCATTAGCGTCAGCAGCGCATT
The DNA here is from genome assembly GCA_004027165.1 of Ctenomys sociabilis. Taxonomy (NCBI): domain Eukaryota; kingdom Metazoa; phylum Chordata; class Mammalia; order Rodentia; family Ctenomyidae; genus Ctenomys; species Ctenomys sociabilis. The sequence continues at coordinate 17,959 of PVKA01029458.1, forward strand.
TATCCAGGAGGGAACGGCAGCTCAGCTGCAGCTTATAGAAGCTTGCATCTCTGAGACAACTAACACATGGGCTAGCAATGACATGGGGTTTATGAGTCCCAGAGCCCCTGCAGGAAGTGTGTAGGTGTTCACAAGGAGTCCTTCCTGGCACTCAGGCCTCCAGCTGGGATCTATGACTCTGGGAACAGCGACCCCTAGAATCTTGAGCATTTCTGCAGAGTGTCCAGCACTGGGACTCTTGTCTGCTCATTGCTGTGAGGGTTGATGAGCTGTGGTTCTGACAGCAGATCTCAGGACCACATCTAGGCCACTCATCCTGCAGGTCAAGCTTTGGCGTAGCCCCACCTGCTGTGGGCTCTGGTGTTCCTACTTGGGATGGAGGGGGAGCTGAAGGGCTGGCTGTGCTCCTGCGGGCCTTCATGCGCGTAGGAACATGTGCTCATAGTCCCATCAAAAGTGAGGCCACCAATGGAGCTGTGACCCCAAGGACACCTGCGCGACCCTCTTTCTCTGCCATTCTTCACTTTTACAAAGCCACCACCAGCCTTTCCTCATGCCCACATCCAAGGCTACTACCTCAAGTTTTCAATCCACCTCTCAAGGGTTGTTTTTGACCCCAAATTGATACAGGGAGGTGAAACTCCCGACCCGACGTGGATGAGTTCGTGTTCTCTAAAAACCGAAGAATGAATTTTAGGAACAAATGGAAGTTGAGGGTTAAAATTTATTGGAAAGAAAAGCTTCTGTTAGAGAAGGGGAACCTGAGCGGGTTGCCCAGGAAGCTGTTTCAGGTTATTTTTATAGGGCAAAACCATGTGGGGCTAAGGTAGAGAAGAAGGGGTCTCGCTTAGGTGGACAAAACTATGGTCAACCAATGGGACGGCAAGCACAATTGCTCAGGTGAAGTTGGTGATGCCCAGGCCCAAATGGGGATTTGAGTTATGGAGTAAGCGGGCATGAGTAGGGACAGGGTCTCTTCCTGTTGGGGGTTGGGCTAGTGACCCACTTGGGTCTTTCCAGGTGATTGATACTTATTTGGAATATCAATCGCAGGTGCTACTCTTTTAGCATTTGTTTGGCCTTCAGGTCTGGAACACAGCAGGGGCATCTGCCCTCCAATGGTTGTCTTTGTCTTCTGGGCCCTGTCTGACTGCCTATAATATTTCCATCTAATTTGGCTACCTGTGACAAAATGGCCTCCCATTTCCTGCATCTGCTCGCATCCGAGCTACAGAGCTCCACTGTGGGCCTCTTCCTCAGGGTTCCCTCCTCCACTCCCCAAGTGCAGAGTCGGGCCTGATGTGACACATGTGCTACTGGATGAATATTTGTGGAATGAAAGAATGAATGAGGCTTTCTTATCCTTCCATCTATGGAGGGGTTTCACAGGATTTTTATGAATTCAGCTCACAGTTATTGAATTTATTCCCATAATGGGTTGAATAATATCTCCCCAACATTCATGTGGGCCCAGAACTTCAGAATTTGACCTTATTTGAAAATAAGGCCTATTGTAGAGGAACTTGATTAAGGGCCTTCAGATGAAATTGTCCACAGTCCAATAACTAGCATCTTAAGACGCAGAGATGAAGGTCATGTGAGGATGGAGGTGGAGCTTAGCACGTTGCATCCAAAAGTGAGGCTTGCAGGTGACCAGCTGAAGCCAGGGGGTGGGGGCACAGAACAGATTCTCTCTCAGAGCCTCCAGCAAGGATCAACGGGGCCAACACCTGGGTTTTGAACTTCTGGACTTAAAGTGTGAGATCATCAATTCCTGCTTCAAGTTACTCAGTCTGCGAGTATTTTTTATGGCCCCGAGGACACACAGACAGCCTGTTGTCAGCGTCTGGAGCTTTCTGCTCTGGTCCAAGGGCGTGTCACAGACGTAGGCCCTGCAACCAGCATACCAGGCTACCACTCACCCTGGTTTGTCTGGGGTCTTAGGGGTACCCTGGGAGGTAGGAGTTTTTAGAGCTCAAACTAAAGTCCTAGGTCAGCTGAGTAAACTTGTCACTGGGTAGCATGATGCCTGGTGCCAGGCCAGTGCCGGATGGGTGGAACTGCAAGCATCTTGTACATGGGAAGAGAACAAGGCTGGGCTAGCTGCAGAGGGCCACGATTTGCTGCAAGACTAGGGAATGGCTGAAAAAATCTTGCCTGGGCAACAGGGCTGCTGCTGGGGAGGCCTGGGGGGTTCCTGTCCAGGAATCCCTGGGGCCCCCCTAGGCAGCTTCTCCCAGGCCTGGGCACTTCCACCTAGAGAGGCCTTCAAGGCTTCGCCCAGGTAAGCAGCGGGCACCTGCTGGGAGCAGGAACTTCTTTCTGAACCAGAGTAGAGCGAATTCTCCTAGTCACCCATCCCTATCTGAATATTCTGAATGGAGCTGATTGCCTAAATTGAAGGTATTATGCAGTAATGACTGTTATAATTAAAACTATTATCATCTGAAAGAGACCAGAATGTGGGAAACCACAGCGAAGACTCTGAAAGCTTTTAAGGTCTGCTTTTGAACTGGATAAAAGCATCTTTGTGTGGAGTGTGGAGGGGAGGCCGTGCGAAGTGGGCACCTGTGGGCTCTGAAGTGAACTCGACTGTGGGGCTGGGGAGCTCAGCTCTCAGTGAGGTGGGCGGCAGCTGCCCCCTTAGCTGAGACTCAGACTTGGGGCAATGTGGGCAAAGTAGCACGGGCTCTGAGGGCCCAGGGCCAGTCTGGGGGCCACTGGTGTCTTGGTCTGATCGAATGGTGCTCAGTGCGATGTGCACCCCTTCACTGGGGAAAGGTGCCTTGGCTCTGTGCTGAGGGAGAAGGGGCAAGTCTGGGCCTGGAGGTGTGAGACCTCCAGGCCTCCAGGTGGCAGCAGAGTGGCCAGGCTCAAAAGCTGTGTCTTTGGGGAGGCCTGGGGTGGCAGAACCTGAGTTCTCAGCAGCTCGGGATGTTCTAGTTGGGCTCCTAAGCTCCAGCTCCTGGCTGTGAATGGGTGGGCATGGAGGTGTGAAAGCAGCATAGGAAGGCTGCCTAAAGTGGGGATACAAGCTCCCCTGAAACCATGTCCTCTGGCCTGCCCCTTGGTGTCCCACCCTCGTGTATATGCAGCAGACAAAAAGGCGGCTCCCGAGGGGAGCAGAGCACCAGGGCCACCAAGCTTCAGACTGGTGGGGCCAAGCCTAGGCCCAGCACCAGATGCTGTGCTCTTCACCACAGGCCTCTCCCGTCAGTATGCCAGGCAGATGTGGGGAAGGCAGACTCACAGCCCCGATTGGCCAGCTGGTAACTGGAGTTTAGGGAGAAAGCCTCAGCTCTGGGACTCTTGGCCACTTGCCTCCAAATACCAATGAAGAAGAGCAAGATGATGGCAGGAAAGGCTTTACTCCGCATGCCATGCTGGCAAGGACAGAAAAAGGCTCAAACCCGTCTTTGAAGAGCTGAAAGAAACCTTGGGTCTGTCAAGGCCCTGCTGGAGTCTAGGTTGACGGCAGGTGCAGGACAATAGCTAGCGAATGGAGGCCCGCAGCAACACAGTAAACACTGGCAACTGAATGAATGTTCCTGAGCTTTGTTTTTCCAGACAGGGTCTCACTATGTAGTTCAGGGTGGCCTTGAACTCACCATGTAGCCCAGGTTGGATTTGAACTCACAGCAGTCCTCCTGCCTCAGCCTCCCTGGGATTACAGGTGTGTGCTACCAGAAGAATGTTTTGAATGCCTCAGTTACTCTTAACCTTGAATCCTTGGTCTTGAAGGGAGCTGAGGCAGATGAGGTAATCAAAGGGCTAATAAGCCCTGTCCTGCCATTGTTTAGACAGTCCTTAAAATGATCAACATGCCTTGTGTGGGTGGGGCTGAACAGCAATCAGACCCAAAGTCTAAGACAAGCAGATATGAGGGTGGAGGTGCCCGGCTCACCTGCCTCGGCTGCCCACTGGGCACCTGCAGCCTCTGCTCTGGCAGCAGCTCCAGCTTCCTCTGGGTGGCTCCGGTGTGAGTGCTTGGCTCAGCCCAGTGCCTGCTGCATTCTGTTCACCTTATGTCTAACTCAAGCACAACAGCGTGAGGCAGACACAGATATCCTTCTTTTTCCTGGCTCACACCCGCTCAGTGTTACAGCTGAGGTGTGCTATGTGGACGCACGCCTTGTCTTTTTTTGGTGCAGCTCTGTACATCTTGTTTCCAGAGCCTCCATGTCTTTTTTTGGGAGGGGTACAAACCCCTCATTTATAGCACTGTAAATTTTGCAGATTATACTGCATAGTAAAATCAAAGTCATCAAGTCGGAGTTCCCTCTGACCAGTTTTGGTTCTGAACATTGTAGTGTACCTGGTCCGTATGAGGGATGTCTATATCCTCTATTTTATAGAGGAGAAAAAGTCCTGGCCTGAGACACATGGCTGGACTCGGGCCCCAGCCGGGCTGTGTTACTGACTATGTTACTATAAAATGTGCTACTTTGGCACAAGGATCACTTTGAGCTAAAGGTAACTGAAAATAACCAGATGCTGGAAAAGTTTTCTGTCCCTCTCTGTTTATGTAAAATAGGACCTAAGTTCACAGATGCCAGGAAGGACAAGGGTCGACCATCGAAGACAGTTTAGATGATTACTAGCCTGGACGCCGCGTCTATCAGAGGCGTCTATCTACCAACTGTACTTGCTGGGTGTGGTGGTGCACGTCCAACATCTCAGCTACCAGGGAGGCTGAGGCGGGCAGACTTCAACTTTGAGGGCAGCCAGGGCAACTTGTCGAGATCTTGCCTCAAAATTAGAAAACAAAACAAGAGGTTAGTGTGTGTAGCTCAGTGTTACAGCGCTTGCCTAACGTGTGCAAAGTCCTAACATGCCCAGTCTCCAGTATGAGAAAAAGAGAGGACTGCTGCTATCAAATGCGGCAGGGCCAAGGGAGGGCTCTCCCCGTCTTGCTGGTGGGAGGTGCACAGGTACAGGGTTGTGAAGCGCAATCTGTTAAACTCAACTGTTAAACAAACTGCGCATTTCTATCCCATTTCCAGCCCTGTAGTCTGGAAACCATCTCTAGGTCCAACAAAGAGGCAGATCCAGCTGTGTGGATCTGGTGCCAGGTGCCACATGGCACTGGAGACCCCTGCTTTCCTTCTGGATCTCATCTCAGCTGGATTCTAAGTTCCTGGGGCTGGGTGCTGGGCGCTGTGCCACATGGCCTTCCAGAGTGGGGTGGACCTGATCACCAGCTGGGAGAGCAGCTGTGTCCTGGACTTTTGTCCCTTTACCCCCCCACCCCTTTAAGTCCATGTTTTATGGACATGGGTACTCAAGAACCATTCCTGGGTTTGTACTGGAAGAGGGCAGTGCTCTGCCATTTCCTCGTGCTCCCAAGAATCACCTGCGTTCAGTGTCAAAGCTAATTTTTCTTGTATTTTAATTTCTGCACAACCTGGTTTCACTGCTGTTTCTTTATTCTTATCATGATTATTTTTAGCGTTGGTGGTATAGTGGTGAGCACAGCTGCCTTCCATTACTATTATTTTTAATGTATTTGGTTGTTACAGGGTCTCACTATGCAACTCGGACTCTTGGTGATCCTCTGCTTTCAGCCTCCCCAGCGCTGGGACTACAGGCATAGGCCACCACGCCTGTAGGGCTCTGGCCGGCTCAGCCCACCCGGGGCAGGGCTGGCATGGTGTGTGGTGCTAGGGACTGAACTGCAGTCCCTATGTTTGCCCAAGCAGGCACTGCAGTCTGCTGAGCTAGCTTACCGGCACCTTAACTGCTATTTCTTGTGAAATTTTAGAAATTATCCACTAAACTTCTTTCCTGGAGGGGGAGGGTTTTGAAAAAGCTTTTCTTTCTCTGCGGACGTCCTGCTTGGCTCCCCGCAAGCCTCCCTTTCCCCTCCCTCTGGGGAATGTGACATCGTCATTTGGGGCTAGGCCAACACCCCGCGCTTGCGTTGCTCTGACCGTCGAGCCTGCAGTTCACAGCGAGCCGCATGTAGCATCCTGGCTCACTTTTCTCTTTTACAAATTTAATTTCTTCAGAAGTTAATAATTGTCCCATTTCTTCTTACTTGCTTTGTCTCTTATTACTCCTTACAAGCTATTTCCCAAGCTCCACAATGGAGCTGAGAGTCTCTGAATGTCTCCAACATGTCAGGCATTTATGTGCTTTGTCTGGGTTTTAAGCAGCCCTTGCAGTGCCTCCCAGGGCCCCTTGCTGCAAACCCTTGTTCTCTAGCACATTCTCCCTGGAGAAGCTCTTATCACCACGTGTGGGGCCATTCCCTTGCCCCTGGATTCTACAGTTTTTGGGATCACACTCTGTTTGATCAACTTCCATTGCTATGAAAAAACTCTGGATGTAAATTAACTTAAAAAGAAGAAAGGCTTATTTTGGTTCATGGCTGCAGGGGGCCTAGTCCATGGTTGAGGGCTGAGATCTGTCTTTTTTAAGCTTGGTACAAATGTCAGGAGTGGATAGGGATATGAAATAGGAATTAATAACAATTTTTCCTTGAGGAGAATCTGGGTCTACTTATTTAGGAGCAATATCCTTAATTATGAAAACTGTATCTGAGCACTTAGCACATTGGGATATAAAGTATAACCAGAGAAATGTTGTTTCTTACCAACCACAAATGTTCTAGTAGTTAAATCACTGTAGAATGTTAACAGACAACAGTTATATAATTTTAGAGATCATTTCACATCAATAGTCATACATAGTAGCATATCATAACATCATGATGAAATACCCATTCTAGGTGAGCATCTATAAATATCACATAAGCATCTCTTCATATTGACTAAGATTTTGTTAGAAAATTATCATTTTACTGATGATCTCATGTTGGCTTGATATGAACCTCATTATAAATATCTGTGTGTGTGTGGGACCATCCGGGGCCCTCCAGATCTTCAATCTAGCCAGTGCCCAGGCCCAACACGTGTGTGGAATTGCCTCCATCAGACAGGCCCAGTGAAGAACCCTGTGGCAGAACTCCCTGCAGAGAGGCTAGAGGCAAGACCCACCCAGCTGATCCAGGAGCAGAACATCTTACTGGAGTGGCACAGTGGCTTCACTTCCAAGGGCTGCAGCAAGAAGAAGTAAAGCACAGCAGCCAGACCCAAGCCACACCCACCTGGATGAGTTTGAACTTGGTAGATCCAGACCTGGTGCTAAGCTAATAACTGCACCAAAGCTCTACACCAAAGGAAAGAAGATAGTGCTGTCCAAAATGACAAAAAGAAGGAACAAAATGCATTCTCAGACCCTGAGCACACCCAGAACAAATGTAGGAGACACTAGCATAGAAAAAATTGGAACTCACACACCTGAAATCTCTGAAATAATGGCATCTGAAGTAAAGAAACAACTGCAGAAAGGTATAGAGGAAATCAGATCAGAAATAATTTCTGAAGTAAAAAAGAAATGATATCTATAATGAAAGAAGTACTAAGTGCTTCTAAAGAAGACATTGATAAAAAAAATAGAGGAGAGGTAGGCCAGGGAGAAAGCTCAGTAGAATAAGTGCTTGCCTGGAAAGCACAAGGACCTGAGTTCTGCTGAAAAAAAAAATAGAGGAGAATAGAAAAATGATGGAATCCTTGAATGAGCAACATAGGAAGGAGAAAGAATGCATGAAGCAGATTCATAGTGCTATACAGGAAATTAAAACCTCCATCACAAGCTGGCAAAACTATTCGAATACAAGTTAAGATAGACTTTCAGACCTTGAAGACACCTTGCAGCCAGTGAAAAGGTAAGAAAAGATTTTTTAAAAAGTAGGATGTATGAGGTGAACGTGATAACTACTACACTACGGAAACCCGCTGGCCAAAGTAGGATGTAGGAAAAAATAATTCAACATCTACAAGATGATGCAAAGATGAACAACATAAGATTAATAGGCATCAATGAGAAAGGAGTCATTATAAATGATATAAAAATATGGGAAGAATAGCAGAAAACCCCCCAAATATGGGGAAACAATCTGATGTTCAATAATCAAAGCATACAGAACTCCAAATAACATCAGCCCAAGAAAACCACACTCAGACATATAATCAAGATCCCAGAAATTCAGCACAGGAACAGTATACTAAAAGCTGCTAGAGAAAAGAAACAAGAGCATGAAGCAAAGTACTACAAGTCTTACAAGAAAACAAATTCCAACCCAGACTGATATACCCTGCAAAACTCTCTTTGAAGTTTATTTAAAAAAATTTTTTTTTTTGTATTTTATGGAAGGGTCTACAGGTTGTTCAGAGTCTCTCTACTAGTTCAGACTCATAGTGATCCACCTATGTAGAGCCTCCCAAGATCTGGGATTACAGCTGCGCACCACCATGCCCAGTCTCAATGGCTGTCTTAGTTGCTCCCAGGGCATGGCTGGCATGGCAGGCCCAGGGACTGAACCCCGGCCCCTGCACCTGCTTGCAGGTCCTTGAATTCGCTGAGCTATTTGACCCTTCTTTCAAGTTTAATGAAGAAGTGAAATACTTCCATGACAAAGAACAACTAAAGAATTTCATGATGACAAAGCCAACCCTACACGGGCTACTAAAATATATTCTAGAGAGGGATCAAAGTGACCCCAACTGCATAAATGAGAGCAGAAAGAACCCACCAAATGAGGCAAACAAACAGGAGAAAAGGAGGTGCACAACAGCCATCTTTCAATTATTCTATTGTATACAGCAGCACACTCTACAAATGGGCTTCTGCCCTCCATGGGTCATGATTCTGTCTGCGTCCACGGGTGGATATTGGAGAACTAGCAGTCGCTCAGCCCCGCAAGTGGCACCTGGCCTCCAGTAGGCACCACGGACACTGTCTACCTCCCCCTCATACTAGAACTTCGTGCGATCTGTTAGAAGTAATGGCCATGTATTTGCCATCCCAGTATCTTTGGTATGTTTTATCCTTAATAATTCTTTATTACCATGAACATTTTTCTTAGTTGATATTTTTGTACATATCAATCTATTCAAATACTGTGTGAGTACTCTGAATTGACCACAGATTCATGCACATGGTACACTGCATTCTGGCCCTTTAGTTGCAGGCACAATTTAATTTTAGTTTTTGAATATTGTTTTGAAATATTTATTTTGAATTGATTAATATTAAATTAATTTTCTGAATATTGTTTAATTTTAATTTTTGTTTTATGATTTATACTGTATCTTTGACTTACAATCTACTTATAAGACATGATATATTTTCTCCTAGTATTAGAAACTTTAAGAAGTATATTTCCATTTTCCATTGACTTTATATTAGTTCTTCCTCATCTTTTACACACACATATGAAAAAATATGTGTATAACCCGACATAAGATTGGGTTTTGTGGAAATCTTCAATGACCTTTTAAATGGGTTCATCTAATATATTTTACATAGTCCTGCAAAACTACCATTTTGAGAACTTTTTATTCTGTATCCAAGACCATACTCCCACTTCTCTTGCCTTCTGGATTATGGTCTTTGTTATTTTATATATGCTACATCTGGAGGTATTAGAATATTTTGAATTTGTATAATTGGAAAATATTTTAGTTTTCAAAGGTGTGTTTGCTAAATGTAAAATACAACGAAGACAGATCTTTTTGTTATCCTTTTCCAAATCTTTTTAATATATAAGTCTAGTTTCTTACCTACTTGCTCTAATTTTTTTTTCTAGTGTGGAATAAGATGCTATTTAATTTTGTTCTTCCGTACTAATATTTTTTCTATGTATATGCTTTAATGATTTTTCTTTCTTTCTTTCTTTCTTTCTTTTTTTTTTTTTTTTTTTTTTTTTTTTTTTTTTTTTTTTTTTTTTTTTTTTTTTTTTTTTTTTTTTTTTTTTTTTTTTTTTTTTTTTTTTTTTTTTTTTTTTTTTTGGTATTTTAGGGAAGAGTCCACAGGGTATTCAGGGTCTTACTACTAGATTGGACTCATAGTGATCTGCCTGTTTATAGCCTCCCAAGAGCTGGGATTACAGGCACACAACACCATGCTCAGTCTCAATTGCTGTCTCAGCATGCCCTGGGGGCGGGCCGGCACAGTAGGCCCAGGGATGGAGCCCCTGGCTCCTGCATATACTTTTTTTTTTTTTTTTTTTGAGACAGGGTCTCACTATGCAGTTCAGGCTGGCCTTAAACTCACTTTGTAGCTCAGGCTGGTCTCGAACTCACAACAATCCTCCTGCCTCAGCCTCCCGAGTGCTGGGATTACAGGCCTGCGCCACCACGCCTGGCTCCTGCATGTACTTGCAGGCACTTTACTTTGTTGAGCTAGTTGGCTGATCCAGTGATGTGTTTTCTTTATAATTAATTTTGGAGGGGCCAGGGAGATGGCTCATTAGAATAAACACTTC
>PVKA01029459.1:0-28294 GCA_004027165.1 Ctenomys sociabilis
TATGTGTGGGAAACTAAACAGGTAGAATTCTATTCATATCAATGCCTTCTCAAAGAATCTTGTTCCCGCCTTGGCTGTATACGGTTAGAGAGAAGAGAGTTCACACGTTTAAGATCTTGATGTAGAAGCTCCAGCTTGAGATCTTGAACATTTCAATTTCTTTTTATTACTTTGGTCTTAGTCCTATTTGTTTCTACAAAAAATTTATTTATTGGAAAAAATAGTTTTACAGAAAACAATACATAGAAAAGATTGTTTATGGTAGGTAGTAGTGTGATTTCAGTTCTAAATTTCTAGAAATAGACTTCAGAGTCCATCTAGGTGCATGTTTTAAACTGAACAATACAGTCCTTGATAATTGTGTTTGTACTTTCACTGAAGTAGAACCTGCCCTGAAGTTTTTCTTTTGTCTTTTCTTTCTGCTCAATTTTAGACCCAAAAACTCAGAAATAGAAGCTATCTTTACCTTTTATCTGTGCTATGGTTTCAATGCATCTTCCAAATTTCGTATGTTGAAAATTTAATTTCAAATGATACAGAATGGATATGTGAGGCCTTTAATAAGAGATTAGCTCTGTGGGCAAAGCCTCTAACATTTTAATGTCACTGTTGAGGAAGTGGGCTTGTTATAAAGCAAGCTTGGCCTCCTTTTCCTCTTCCATTTTCCACTGTGGTAGGACGTAGTAAAAATCTTTTCCATTATATTCACCCTTCAATCTTGGTATTACCAACTTTAAAAAATAACCATTAGGAGCCAGCCAGATAGCTCAGCAGACTAAAGTGCCTGCTTAGACAGGCATAGGGACCAGGATTTGATCACCTGGCGTGCAGTGCTTGCCCTGACCCCGGGGAGCACTGAGACAGTGACTGAGAATGGCCATGGTGTCGTGCGCCTGCAATCCCAGTGCTTGGGAGGCCGAAAACAGGAGGATCACTATGAGTTCAGCCTACGTAGTGAGACCTTGTAGACTCTGTACTAAACACATTAAAAAGAAAGAAAAAAGAAAGGAAGGAAGGAAGGAAGAAGGAAAGAAAGAAAGAAAGAAGAGAGAAAGAAAGAAAGAAAGAAAGAAAGAAAGAAAGAAAGAAAGAAAGAAAGAAAGAAAGAAAGAAAGAAAGAAAGAAAGAAAGAAAGAAAGTCTTTGATCTTTATGAATTACTATCTCTGGTCTTTGTTTTGTTATAGCATGTGAGGCAGACTTAAACAACATCTCATGTAAAGAGAAGCGCAGTGCATAAGTTTTCCTCTTGCTCTTGCAAAGTTATTTGCCTGGTTGGTGGAGAAAGCAAAGTGCTGGGAACAGAACAAAGAGTTTTTAACTTGGGATTTCTCAGGAAACACGAGCCAGGGCTAGGAGCAGTGCCTTGGACATGGCTCTGGAGAACAAGGCCAGAAGTGACTTATGATAACATTGGAATTAGGAATATAAAACCAATATAAAGAAATAACTATCTCAAGCAAGGAAGGGGAGAAGAATGTAATTATAGAGGAATACACAGATGCTTTCAACTGTTTCTTTTCTTTCTTTCTTTCTCTTTCTTTCTTTCTTTCTTTCTTTCTTTCTTTCTTTCTTTCTTTCTTTCTTTCTTTCTTTTTTCCTTTTTCTTTTTTTTTTTTTTTTACAGAACCAGGGATCAAACTCAGGCTCTTGCACTTGCCAGGCATGATTATGTCTTTCCTTTTTAGATTTTATGTATTTAGTACAAAGACTTGCTAAGCAGCTCTGACCATGCACCACCAATTCCAGTCTCAGGGGCCCATTCAATTGCGGGGTGGGGCTGGCACAGCATGTGGTACAGAGGATCAAACCCAGGTCCTTGAGTTTGCTAGGTAGGCACTTAGACTGCTCAGCTATCTCTCTAGCCCAATAACATTTATTTCTTAAGCCTAACCTCCTGTATTATTCTTCATTAATGTATAAAAGATACATCTATATTTTTAACAACATGCTATGCTATATAGGATTTTGGCCTATAAACAATAGGAGGAGTTAAATTGCCTTTTATATGCATGCATGTTTCAGGCTGTGTTTCATGGATGTTCTTGGATGAGATGAATACTGTTTAGGGTGCTAAGGGGAGCTTCCAGATCTAGGAGACAGGGGCAGGTGGGGTCTGCATCTGTTAACAATATGTATAGGAATCTAGTAATTTAGAATAAAGACAGCCTAAATAGACAAACTGTATTTATACCAAGCATGGAAAAGGCCACAATTTATGAAGCTCTAAATGACTCATCAAGGTTTCTCTTTATGGAGAAAGATAATATTGGCAGCTGTTGTATTGGATTTCATTTGCTCAATTCAATAGGACTATTCTAATGGTTTATTTATTTAATGTTTTACATCATGTAAATATTTTGGTCTGATTGTAATATGCATTTGGATTTCACATTTTAGTTTTATACTTCTGTGATGAGGTGTTTTTTGATCCAAGGGAATTTTTGAAGCACAGCAAAGCTATATTTAAGAATAAAGGGTTGATAGAAGATTCTGAATCCCATTAATTTTTTTTCAAATAAATAACAAATCACCTCCTACTTCTTTGATTTTCTTGATCATGTGATACCCTTTATCTTGCTAGTTTCTCATTTCTTTCAGGCTTCTTCTGAGTTCCTTTAACCCTCTCCATATTAGATTATATGCTGGCAACCGAGATTTCAAGTGAACTAATAGAGCAGGCATTTATTTCTGGCTCCTGCCACCTGTGCCAGTGCGTTAGCAAGAGGCTCTTTTCATGAAGTCAATGGGCCTCTGGTTCAGGGGATCCCCCACCACCTTGTATATGAATTACTGAAACACACTGTCTCTTCGGTGACCACAGCAGTAAAAGGATCTTGGAGGAATAATCTGGGGGCTTTTCTTCTCCTCAGCCTAGAAGTTATGTATGCCATTTGTGGGTCACTAACAATCTTCCTGAGCAGGATCTATGAGAAGGAGACAGGGCAATGTCAGCCAAACCAGACAGTAGAAAAATTAGACAGGGGAACTCCACCTCAAAGTGAAATATCCTCAAGCATTTTAGTCTCAAGTAAAATCTTCTTTATTCAGGTGCATGCAGCACACTTACAAGAGAAGCTTCCTGTGCCTGTGGCACTGTGTAGTCACCTGGAACTCAGAGAAAGTTCCTGTCAGGAAGATCAACCCCCATATTCACTGAAGGAATCCACTCTGCCTACACTGTTTCAGCATAGACAAGGATCATTGCACTTGTAATTAAAGTCACTTTTGTGAAAAACAGTAATGGTGTTATTTCTACAGGATAACGTTTTTAAGTGGAACTACTTATTCAAAGGCATGGCCATTTTTGAATATAATTGTGATTGTCTACAACACCCTCAAACTTCTGTGGAAGTTTCTGCTTCCTCACCTCTTTTTCTATTCTGAGTTTTGCCAGTCTTACAGATCTTTGTAAACATATTGTGCGTGTGTGTGTGTGTGTGTGTGTGTGTATGTGTGTGTAAGAAGTCACATTGAATAAGCAGAAAGATAATGACTTAGGGAAGAGGAATAATTTAAATTATAGAGAACAGTTTTAGGGGCTGGGGAGATGGCTCAGTAGAATAAGCACTTCCCTGGCAAGAGCAAGGGCCTGAGTTCAATCCCCAGTTCCTCAAAAAAAAAAAATATCTAGAAAGAGAACAGTTTTAAAATCTGAGGATTCTGAGCTTTAATAGAAAAAGAGAACAATATATTATTATAAACAGATATTTAGGGAAAAGAAACAATGGTTGATTAAATAATAATTTTAATATATGAATTGGATATATATACATATATACATATATACATATATACATATATACATATATACATATATATATATATATATCCATCTCACTAATTGGTGTTGCCACCAGAAATAGTTTACTAATAACAGTAATAAATATCTTTATGACAATTTCACTGAGCTGGAGAAACATATATCTGCTGATTAGAACTGACATTGAGTTCTGAGCAAGATAGAAAGAAATTAATATGAAGCTTTATCAGTAAACATAAGCTATTACATTTGAAAATACTAAGGGGACAGAGAAAATCCTGAATATTTCCAGAAAAGAGGGAGGAAAAACAAGCAATAACAAACCTTCCAGAATCAAGTCTCTGAAAATGCAGGAAAGTCAATGGTGTTATTTCCACAGGATGTTTTTAAGTGGAATTACTTAAAATTCCACTTTTCAAATGGAGCACAAAAGATGTGATTAAAATTACAGAGGCCATTGGTGCAAACTTTGATAATGTAAAACTACTGTAAAAGGGAGAAGATGTGGAACAAAGTAGTACACATTTTAAATTCCTCCACTCAATCAAATATGCAGAACTTAGAAATGCACACACATTTATTGAAGATGAGGTGATTGGCTCTAAGGTGTGGAATCTGTGGGGTGGGACATGGTTTTCAATAAGAGTGCTGTAAGCTTTGAGTATTGAAAACCATTTCTATATATTAGTGGTTGGCAAACTGTCTAGTCAGTCTGTTGCACCGAGGCTCAGTCCTGGTGGCAGGTCTTGTTTGTTGGCCCTTCCCAGGTCAGAGCAGCCCCCAGGCCCGAGTGGTCAGCTGCACTGAGTGCAATGACGTAGTGCACTTGGCAGGGTGGCAGATCAGGGCAGAGCAGAAGGACCTCGCTCACTTAGCTTTGTTATTTATTTTATTTTAATTTGAAGAATGAAAACAGAAGCAAAAAAAAAAAAAAAGAAAAAATGACAGAAACAAGGTAATGTACAACAATGCATATGTTACAGATTTTCATTTATGATGTAAAACTAGTTGACAGTGGCTGCTATACTATCTATTTTGTTTTCATTTGAATGAGAAAAAAGATAAAATAACAGTGAAACAGTTTCAAGACAGGCCCATGATAAAGAACAGCTTTGTTACTTATTAGTGAAACTTAGCCAGTCTCTCAATCATCCCTTCCCCAATTTTTAAAAGTAGAAAAGATGGATTAAATCAATGAATTTCAAGTTGTTTGCAAAGTTCTGGGACTGATGGGAAAGTACAAGGAAAGGAGTTTGAGAATTGGGGACTCAGATTCCTGTTCCCTAGTTCTACCTATGCTATTGTGCTTTTATCTACTTAAGCATAGATTTCTGTATGAGATTTCATTTGAGGAAAGGACACCATGTTAAAAGGTATGAGTTCCATGGGGCTGGATGTCCTCCTGTGTTTTTCTGAGTTCTGAAACCTAAGATTCTGGGGAAGACAGACAGACAGACAGACAGACAGACAGACAGGTGGCACACAGATAGACTCACACACACACACACACACACACACACACACACTAGTGTATTCAGTATTAATAAGCAATCTTTTTTAAAATTCCCTTTGAAAATAAATTAAGGATCAAAGACATTTTTGGAGTAAGTACACATCATTAACTTAGGAAGAAAACAGAAGATTAGATTCAATGTCAGATTTTCAGTTTAAGACATTTTGTAAGAACCACATTTCATATTGGTAAAGTTTTTGTTGATCAGACTTTCTAATATGCACGTAGGTCTATCTACTGGTAAATTTATGGGCTTTTTCACATCTGAGGAAAAGATATATAATAGTTTAATTAAATCTCCCCCTACTTACTCTACCCTGGTGCTTCCGAACCATATATTTTTTTCTTTTTCTGCTGTCTGTGAGATGATAGAAATGACAGAAAAGAGAGATACTGCTGGGGCTGTACAAATGCCTGGATATAAATTAATCTCAAATTAATCTGGAAAACATTAAATTAAACTAATATTTAATGAAGTTTAACTTTTGAGAAATAAATTGTGATTTGTTTCAGTATTTCAATGCAGGTGGTTGTAGCTGCATAGGGCCTGGCAATTAGATATCTCACTGGCTGCTTAAATGGTTTAGAATACCTTGGGTCAGGATTACATTTGGCATTTTTCATTTCTTTCTTTTTTTATTTTTGTCTTTTTGAGACAGGGTCTCACTGCGGTTCAGGCTGGCCTTAAGCTCACTTTGTAGCTCAGGCTGGTCTCGAACTCAACAATCCTCCTGCCTCAGCCTCCCGAGTGCTGGGATTACAGGCATGTGCCACCACGCCCAGCTTCATTTTTCATTTCTTAAGCTAGAGAAGAAATCTCATTTTTTTTCCATGACATTTTAAAAGTTTTGCTTTGCTTTTATGCAAAACACTTCTCTATCTAAATTTCATTCTTTCAATCATTCATTGACTAGCTGTTAAGTGTCCACCTGTGCCAGGAGTGGGGATGGTAGAGTAGAAGATGGGCAGACACCTGCCTTGCAAAAGATCCCTATGTTGTAGAGATTCATACTGGTAGACACCCCTGTAAACAGAGAGTTAAATGGGATAGGAAGTCTTGGAGTTAATGTCAATGAGCATGAGGGTCATTCTGTCTAACTTTGATGTACATAAAAATATACAGGTCATATTGGCTTCCTGTTATGACTGCCTGTTTAAAGTGGTTTAAATCAAATGGAAATAGATGTTATCTAGTTCTTACTCCAGAAAGAAGATAGCTCCTATAGTCACTCTGCCAAAGCACAAGGAACAACGTACCCAAGTTTAGTTGGAATAACAAAATGGATAATAAATATCACATATGCATACCCCAAGAGGGCAGGAAAAGATCTGTTACACAATTGAGGATTCTGTGGAGAGAATGAGGCCACTCAAGCAGGTTTGATGTGACTGTCAACCAGGAAAGGAGGTTTATGTCTAGGTTCCCAGGGGTGGGAAACTGGGCTGGTGAAGGTTCCTGAGTGCTAGCGAAGTTCCTTTTGGGATTTGAACATGGTGGTCTTTGCTCTTAGCTTGCCCAAACATGAGGCACAATGGGAAAGGGAGAAGAAGGCTTAAAAGCTGTCAGTAACAGGATCAAGAAAGTGGCTAGCTCATTTCCTCAGATGAAGCTAAGATTTTCCTTTCCTTAAATTCTAAACTTCCTAATTTGTACAAGGCTAGAAGAGGAGCCCATGTAAGACAGTGGATTATGCTTTTCAATCTCAACTCAATTTATATTGGCTTCTTTTATGGTGTAACTGCAGCTTGAGAAAACAGGTCTAGAGGGACTTCAGCAATAGAGTCAATGGGCAACAGATAGAATAAGATAAGGTCTGCTATGTATGTTTCAGGTGAACTTTTGGTAAATTTGCATATGCAATTTTTAACAGCAGGAGTTTTGATAGGAGTTGTGTTATGCTGTATTTAGATCTACAATATAATCCCTGCAAAGTCCTACATGCTCAGAGGCAGTGCTTCTGGAAGGTGATTGGATGACAGTGTAGGTGGACACTGTACTCACCAGTGGATTAAGCTATGAGTTCAAAGTAACTCTTAGGGGGTGGAGTCTGCTTATAAGATAAGATCTTTAGGGGTGTGTTCTTGTTCCTGGCTCCTACCTGTTCTCTCTGCTTCTTGGTTCTCTGGGTTTAGCAGCTTTCCCTCATTATGTGCTTCTTCCCCACCAGTTGTTCCTTGATATCCAGCACCATGGATTGAACCCACTAAAGCCATTAGCCAAAAATGAACGTGTCCGTGGGAACATAAACTAGTACAATCACTGTGGAAAGAAGTATAGAAAGTCCCCCAAAAAACCAAAAATAGAAATTCTGTTCAACTCTGGGATTCCTTTTTCTAGATACCTTGCTGAAAGAGTTTAAGACATCATATTATAGTAATACATACAACTCATATTCATAGAAACACAAATCATAATAACCAAGTTTTGAAAGTGGTCTTTACATCCAATAACAGATAAGTGGTAGGGAAAATATGGTCTTTATGCACAATGGAGTCTTATTTATCGAGCTTTTAGGGTTAACTGCACAGTTTGGGGGATTCTGATGAAAAATTTGTTCATGTCATTGCAATTATGCCCTTTCTGTATTTAGGAGAAAATAAAATAGGCCCAGGGAGGTGAGATGATTTCCAGTGCTAGTTTACCCAGGTGCTCAGGCTGTTCCGTCCTTGCTGATGATTGTGCTGAAAACTCTGTTCCCCTGCTTCCTCCCAAAGAGCGTCTGCGATCAGCTAAAGCTACAGCTCACACCCCAGCTCTTTCTTGAGCTCTCATCCAGCTTTCACCTCTTTACATTTCCAAGGGTCTGGTTGTAACGTACACTATGTATTGTGGTCTGGGGAGGTTTGTGTATTTCAGTGGTATCTCCACTCTAGGTTGTAGGTATTGTATGTAAAATGCATGGACTGTATGTGGGAAGTAGGCTAAGAAGAAAATGAGAAACTGGGTCTACAACCAATTTCTTTCTAGTCATTGCTTTTTTAAACTTGACTTTTCAGATTTTCTATACATATGAAGGTGCTTTAATTATTTAGAGTACGGTTTTACCGGGCCTCATGTCATCTATTATTGACCTGATTGAGTTGACCTGATTCACACTAATTAGTTTCCAACATGAGCAGGTCTATGAAGAACTGAAAATATGATTTCTACATATGTGTATGCATGTGACTTTTAAAGTTGTATTTTGAATGCTAGACTCTTCAGTTCTTTTCTGTCACTGAACTGAACTGTTCATATATTTAATAATTATGATACTTTATGAAAGAAATTTATTGATAGAATAAAGGGCTGAAGCCAAGGCACAGAAGTAAGGTGACAGAGAAAAAAAGCTGTCTCAGTTTTCCAGCATATCAACATAGAGAAAGGAGAATGCATGATAGAAAAAAAGGGTCTGTTCTGACGAGCAACTTTTGGCAGATACTAGGTTAGGGCATAGATTCTTAAGCTAGTATCACCCTATTGTCACGCTTCTGGACAGTGTTCAAAAATTTTGCTTAAAAGGTACTGTGGCTCTTAATGGGCAAAATGAGGGTTTAAATACCTGTAGAGAATGAAAAATAATTATAAAGCTGGTCTGCTGTTTATGATCATATTGTTAGCAGTTTTAAACTGTCAGTGAGAAAATACTCTTTGGAAAAAAAATCAAAGATTTTGGGGGCGATGGGGGTGCTGAAAACTTTGTGTTTGCTAGGCAAGTGCTTGTGCTGCTGAGCTATCTCCCTGGCCCCAGTGTTTTAAACAACTGGACTTGCTTTGAGTTTAAATGACAGTTGAAGCAGAGTGCTGTTATTAATGCCACATATGGTAATCTACATGGATATTAAAGAGCCTGTACTAGCTGTACAGTGTCCTTCACACCTGTGGGCTCTGTAATGTGCTTGTTTCAGGAGGAAAGTCTTTTGGTTCACAATTACTCTAGCTAGCTGTGATGGTTAAACTTGACCATCAGCTTGATTGGATTGAGAATCAATTAAAAAATAAGTGTGTTTGTGAGAATGCCCATGAGTTGTCTGTGACTCACCTGGGCATATGAGACAGCAGACTGATGGGGGAATCCACCTGACTGTGAATAGCACCATTGAGTAGAGCTGTGGGCCTGCCAGATGGAGCAAATGTGAAAGGAGGAAGCTGGCTAGTGTGTGCACTCCCTCCCTCCTTCCCTCCCTCCCTCCCTCCCTGTCTTTCCCTTTCTATCTCTCTGTCTGTCTCTCCCTCCCTCTCTCTCTATCTCCCTCTCCCTCTGTCTCTGTCTGTCTCTGTCTCTCCCTCTCTCTCAGCTCCTAGCTGCTCTGATGACCTGATATGAGTAGCTTGTCACTGCCATGCCCTTTCTGCCCTGTGCTGTGCTTCACCACAGGCTAAGACAATGATCTAAAACTTCTGAAATTCTTAGCCCAAATAAATATTTTCTTCTTCATGTGGATTTTCCCAGGAATTTAGTCACACTGATGGAAAGCCTAAGTGTGTGCTGTGGATAGTTTGACTGCTGATCTTCAAGGTATGATACATTCTTGAGTTTAAATAATACATTTGATATAAAAATGCTAACAAAATGATAATGAAGATGGCAGAGAATTTGTGTATCTTTGTTTTGAGCATTTTATGTAATTGCTTGGCTTTTTCATATTTATAATTTAAGACAATAAAATAGTATCAACAATGAGTGTGATATTTTATTGGTGAAGACAAATTTTAGTACTACATGAAATATTTTACTGAATATATATATATATATATATATATATATATATATATATATATATATATATATATATATATATATATATTTTAGGGAAGGGTCTACAGAGTGTTCAAGGTCTCACTACTAGTTTGAATTCATAGTGATCCACCTGTTTATCATTCCCCAAGAGCTGGGATTATAGCTCTTGGGGAAGTTCCACCACACCCAGTCTCAGTTGCCACCTCATCACTCCGTGAGGGTGAGGTCAGCATGGCAGGCCCCAGGGATCGAACCCCGACCCCTGCACCTGCTTGCAGGTGCTTTAATCTGTTGAGCTATTTGGCCAGCCTGTAAATACATTATAAATTAAGATTCATTATTCTAAATTTGTTGACTACCTTAAAAATATAAAAGGTTAAAAAATAAAAAGCTACATATATTACACCATTTAATAATTTTTAAATTGTGTCTTTTGTAAATATTTTGATTTTGTTAAAATTCACAAATTAACTATTAGACATTGATCTACATTACCCATTATATTAAACCATAACAGGTATATTAAAGTTTAAAATATTAGATATATTAAAAATAATATATGGACCCGGGCGTGGTGGTGCATGCCTGTAATCCCAGCACTGGGGAGGCTGAGGCAGGAGGATTGTTGTGAGTTCGAGACCAGCCTGAGCTACAAAGTGAGCTTAAGGCCAGCTTGAATTGCATAGTGAGACCCTGTCTCAAAAAGAGAAAAAAAAAAATATATATATATATATGGGCAGGAGTTATGGTGCCTGGGTAGAATCTTGGCTAATGTGTTCAAGGCCTTATGTTCAATCCTACTACTACAAAACAATTAAATACAGATTTTTTCTTTCTTTCTGCTGTTATATTTATTTTAGATTTTTAATATCTTAGTACAATTTTATAATATTCAATGCTTTATTTATTTTATTTTTTTTTTTACTGTCTACAGTTCTATTCTGGCTGCTATATTTTTGTGATTACTATGAAAATACTTTGCCATGTGTGGAGGAGTGGGTCGTTACCAAATGAGCAGCTCTCGATGTGAAACTGCACTGTGGACCACCGAGCCCACCCATCAGCACACTGTGGACCTGGTCGTGCAGTTCATCAACAAGCATCTGCCGCTGCTAAGCAGTGGAATCTGGAATTGCTAGATTTGGGGCTTTATGATTTGTAATAGAAGGTTTGGATGGGATGACTTTGAAATTGTTTTCCAGCTCTGAAATATGGTGATGTAGACTGATTTTTGTACTCATACAATGTACACACACACACACACACACACACACACACACACACACACACACACTGTTAGCTGGCTCTTCAATTCAGCATTCATTTTAAGGAATTTTGCCACTGCTTTCAGATTCACTGATGGTGGTTTCGAAAGTGAGCCACTTCAGTTCTGTTTGTCAGGCCTGGTTATTTATATTCCACCTTAAATTTAATGGTATTTTTCAATATAGAAGTCATCAACAATGTCGTTCTTATGACTTTACTTAAATCTTTGTTCCAATTTATCAACATTTTACCTCCTGTGATTTGTATCCCAGCTACATATCTGTTTCCAATTACATTTATCTGTTTTTCCTCAGAAAATTTTTGGCCTCAACTTATTAGATTTAGGGACAAGATTTAGGCAGGCTTTTGCTACCCTGAGGATGTAACAACAGACAATATCTTGCCTTGGGCTTCCCAGTCCTAGGCATTGCTGAGACCTAGTATAAGACGACTAAGAGAAGCCGCTCATCACAGACCCGCAACCTGCAAGTTCAATGAGTTAATTTCTGAGGCCACTTCAGACCAACAGGGCACAGAAGCGGGTGAATAGAGGCCTCTTCCTTTCTCTCAGATGATGGTTCAGGTGATTTCCTGGACTCCTCAAAGACTCCAGCAAGACATAGCAGAGTTGCTCGAAGCAGAAGCAAGTACACATGGACTCAGTTTCTTCCTTTCCTGTCTCACTTGTGAAGTGCGTACTCATTTGTCCCAATCTTTGCGTGCAAAGGATAGAGGTCAAGGCTGTTCATGTGATGTTTTGAGAGGGAGACCTTCAGAAGGGCATACTCGTGAAGGAGCAAGTTAAGGATGTAGCACATTTCGCTAACACTTTAGTGCTAAATGGACCCAAGGGCTGATGTCACATTTCAGCAAATCTGCCCCTCCACTGTGTTCTCTTAAATACTTCACTGCCTTTGATAAATCCAGCAAAGAGATGAACTTGCCACTTTCATTCCTTTCATAAAAAGAAAATTGAAGGTGACAGGAATGTCTGACACATGAAGGCTCCCACTGGGGATATCTGTAGGTCAAGTGTTAGAGTATTTTTTCATTACCTCAGTTAGTGGCCACTTTCTCGAGTGATCACAAATGGATGCTTATAAAGTAGAGCTGCTGTCACACTGCAGCAGCAGTGGTGGCTGTCAGGGAAGCTCAAACACACCTGGCCCAGAAAGCGTACTCTCCCCTGTACCAGCACACATCTTGCCTTTCTTTGAAATGCTCTGTGTACCATAGGGAGCAGGACTATTTGAGGCTGAGCCTAAAAGTTTTCCTAGCTGCTCTGTCTGCCTGGCAGACTACAGAACTTATTGGGACCATAATCAAAGGCAGGCTGCTATTGCTGTCATGTCAAGAATGCTGCAGTCAGGAGAAGCGACATGATTTCATGGCTAATGATTCACTCCCTAATATCAGTGTGGGTTGCAGTGAGGATAACCAAGTTGAGCTGTCTTAGATCAAATGATTCAATTAGGCCAGCTGTCCCTATTTGTCATGGCTCAACTCGCTTTCAAATTACCTTTCCAAAGTGCATATGTGCCTTAGCATAGAAGTTAACAGCTCAACTGTTTTACAAAAAATGGATACTTAGGCATGGTTAGAAAAAAGTCACCTTTTTTCTTTTTCATCCATACAGCTTCTCCCCACTCTCATGCCTTTTTCCCATGGGAAGGCATGTTTTGCTCACCTCTCTCTGTAGCATCCCATTAGGTATCGTTCCTATGGTTTTGCCTTTGAAGTCTTTCAGGAAATCTGTTGCCTAGAAATTAATTCTAAAGTAAAAAGGTTGGTTCAGTGATCTCTAAATTGCTAATGCAGTGCCAAGGTTAAGATGTTTTTCAAACTTAAAATCTCTGTCTTGGCAGCTGAGCAAGTGTTAGGTCAGAATTTGGGATGAGAAGTGTTAGGCCCAAACTCTGGAGACCAAGAGATCCCTAAAATCAGTGTGTTTACTGAGCTGTCCCAGATACCAACCCAACACAGGGCACAAACTCAAGGTACCCAAACTACCATGTTAGGGCTAAGTGACAGTGGCAAAATGGTGCATTCTCAGGGCTAAAAGCACTTTTCAAAAGGAAAGCAAGAAGCAAGAAATACGTTGTTTACATGGACTCTAAAATTGGCTCCAGATAATAGAGGAAGGAATATGAGTTGGAAAGAGACTTGGATAGGAAGGCTGTCTAGAAAGAGAAATAATTGCTGCTTTAGAACTGATTGAGGTTGTAAAGAGGACACGGTGATTCCCATGAGATTTGTGAAGAGATCTGAATTAGAGTCTAACATATATTCAGTATGACAACATGATCTTTTGTTCTTTTGTCCCATAATGTGTTGCCTGATTTGTCTTCCTTTTCATCTTCTAGTTCTTAGGATTAATTTTAGATATGTTAATTTTTTTCTTTTATTAGAAATGGTGCTTCAACATGTCTTCAGGTCTACTAGAGAAGATGCTGTAGGCAATGATCATGCATTGACCATCTGTTGTGGTTGACTCATAGTGTCACCTTGAGAAGTTTAGAAGTTTAACTAAGGGACTAAGGCAGTATGTCTTTACATGGTAAGCATCCTTATCCTGTGCAAGAGGAAGGCACAGAGATGGTGTGAGTGCTGCACCTAACCTGGAGGATGGTAGCCTGCTTGCAATATAAAGGAAGAAAGGAGGCTTATTCCCCCCTCCTCATTTTTTTTTGGCTCTTGCTGCTTTTGTTGTCTTCTTCCACCTTGGACTGTGGCCCCTCTTCTGTGCCACCCTACCTTGGATTATAGATTGAAGCCTCTACAAACTGTGAGCTAAAAAAATCCTTTTCCTCTTTAATTTGAGTATCATGCATTTTGTCTCAGCAAGAGGAAAGTAAGCAAGACACCATCATTTAGGGTACAAGAGCCCTGAACCTTGGTGTTTCTACATGACACACATGTATACAGTTCTATTTTCCTGGGGGAGAAATGGTGTTCCTGCTGCACATATTAGGAAATGCATTTTTGTGCCTCATGCCTGAGGGGCGCTGCACCCAGAAGAGGGGCAGTGGTAAAGATAAGAGTCTGCTTTCTATCCCAGAGGGACTGTTGACGAGGGAAATATTACAACTTATTTTAGGAATCCTGGTTAGAGCAGAGAGAAACACAAACCGAAGGAGTCTAGAGTTAAATGATGAAAATGGGCAAAGGAACAGAAAGGGTTTGATCTCAAAGGGGAAAAATCCCGAGAGTGTTCGTTTGAATGAAATGGTAAAGAGGGATAGAACTGTGAACAAATCTAAGGTACATGTATGGAAAGCGGAAAGTGGTGAGGAGCTGCTGCTTTCATGGGGAAGGAGGTCGCTGTTACTCCTCTTCAGATCCCAGGCCCTCAGGAAGGAGGTGGGTCCAGACCACTTGACTGAGATTCCTTCCTGCCCCATGCCCTATGGAAAGTTCACTCTGTCTTGTTTCTTGAGTTCATTCTGAAATGTGATTGGGAAGGCTCTGACTGCTCAGCCCTTGCTCTGCTGTGGCCCACAGTTTCCTTCTAACAGCAATTCCTCTAATTTCTATGCCCCCTTCATTAGGGGAAACCTGTCTGCAGACATACTTATGCTAATTCCCTTCTTGCAGGGGGTGATTGTGGGCAGATGACGCTGTGCTGGTGCGATATACCAAATCCTAAAATAATGTTCCTCCAGAAGCTCTATCCTCCCAAACAGGACATCAGCAGTTGATCACTGGCAGTCTCTCCTCTCCTGTTCTCCTTTCTTTGATTTACTGTAGCTTGGTAATTGCACTCTTGGGTGTACAGGGTGCCTCCTGACCTGAGGGCAGCAGCCAGTGGACTCTGGGAGGTTGACGTGGCCTCATTGACACAGCGGGTGCAGTGTTTCACCCTCACTGCTCTGTGACACCATGAGGTCCTGACTCTCAGAGCTGCATGCTCCCCTAGATTGTCCATGTGGTTACTTCATTGCAGAGAAATGCCATCAGGAAGCTCCCTCACTCTGAAAGGCAGAACGCCCTTATCCCCAATGAAGTCTTGGTACAAACTTGTGTTATGTTATGTTTATGTTATGATATGATGTTATGTTATGTTGTTTATACTTTTTATGTCTTAGCCTTAAAAAATTAGTCTCTCTAGGGCAAGAAGATGTAGGAAAGCCATAAAATTGCTCAATATTAAATGAAGGTATACAGCTCAATCTCTTCTTCTACAACTATTATAATGGTGTCCCATAAAACTTTCCCACTGGAGATGGTGTCTCCACTGGAGATCCAGAATCTAACGGTTAATTTGTGCCTTGGACACACAGGTCCCAATACAAATCAAGCTATGTTGCCCACATTCTCATTTTTTCGGTGCACTTGGGCTTTGATCCCACCAGGGAGCACCGCCTGATTGCCTGTCTCCACGGGTCCGGGCACAGAACACCTTCCATCTGCTCCCTTTGCACTTCGAACAGTTCCTGCCACAGTGGCAACATTTAGTCTCTGGTTTGTTTGCTTATTCATCTGTGTCTTGCAGATTTTGAGCCCAGGGGCTTTCTTTGACCACTTCTGTACCTCCAGAACATCTGACTGGAGTACATGACACCCAGTCCACCCCCAGTGAGTGTTTACTGAATGAACGAACAGGTGAATGGATTTCTTGTGTGTAGTTCTGAACTGGAAAACTGCACCAAGGCTGGGAGAGGATGCGGCTCATTAAGTAACACTGCTTTCTGGTGCCTGAAGAAGTCAAAACAGCTTTGATTCAAAATGTTGGCAAAATAGACTGCCTCCACTATTTTGACTTTTGCAGAAATGAATTGATGAGGTAATACATTTTGAAGCAATGCCACAGAAATACACCATGCTGTGCTTTTGAAACTGAAGTGTGATGGGGTCGTTATACTTTTGGCTTGTGTCCTTGTCAGAATTTAGAGGAATTCACTTACTGGTCTTATCCTAGAAACTACAGACCTAAGAAGGGGCTTTCCTGCTTGGAGACTGGTTTCTTTTCCTTCATAGGTAGAGGAAGAGAACTGACACATGAAAACAGGTAATGTGCTAAAAGGGAGCAGGCAGACAGGCCAGTGTTGAACATTAAAACATTCTTTTTAATTCACGAATATTAACTAAAATGCTCTAAAACCTTGATTGTAAAGCTCAAGTCCTAGAACACCTAAATTACAAACCTCACCAATTGAAAACTGAACTGAAAGGGGCTGGCCGGATAGCTCAGCAGATTAAAGTGTCTGCTTAGGCAGATGCAGAGACCAGGGTTCAATCCCCAGCTGCACCTGCCATGCCAGCCCTGCCCAGCCCCTGGGGTGCCCTGAGAAGGCAAATGAGACTGGGTGTGACATGCATACGCCTGTAATCTCAGAGCTTGGGGGGATGAAAACATGATCACTATGAGTCTGATCTGTGTAGTGAGACCCTGCGGACCCTGTACTAAATGCATAAACAAAAAAGAAAACTGAGCTGAATTCCCTAGATGTTTAAGCATTTTATTTGTGAAGCTTTACAAGGCTAGCTTTAGTCAACCAGTGAACATGTGGCATGATATATTCCAGACTGGGGCTGTTTTCTGTTTATGTAGCTTTCTGCTGTTACATGTTTTTCTCTTACTCTTGCATATTTAATTGCATATAGAAATATGACTACACTTTAAAAGCCTCCCACTAGAAGCTAAGGGAGGAATGTGCATGGTTTATCTCCACATTTCATCTTCCTATGCCTGTGGACTTCCACGATCCGATGATAGCAGCCTTGATGTAGCATTTCGCTGTGCCCTGAGGTCTCTACATGGTGCTTTCAATCACTAGAGATAGCAGTCTCTATCCCTAAGTTCTACTGTATGATTCTTATGTATACTCTTTCCTAGATGAAATAATTTTATTTGCAACTCATCACTTAAAAAGGTCACCAATTTTTTTCCTATAAAGCAAAGTCTTGTTTTATTTATTTATTTATTTATTTATTTATTTATTTATTTATTTATTTGCACAAAGTCTTGTTTTTTAAAAAAACATTACTTAAAACTATAAAAACTGTGCCTTATTGATGGGCCACCTGGAAACAGGTTGCAGGCTGTATTTGGACCACTGGCCAAAGTTTATTGAGCCTGATTCAAAATACCATGTTTTGAAGTGCAGTCAGCCCTCAACATCTATAGACTCAACTGAGTATGGATTGAAAATGCTTGGGAGAAAAATACATCTGTACTGAAGGCACACAGACATTTTACTTATTATTCCCTAATTAATATGGTACACCAATTATTTGTAAAGTATCTGCATTCTATTATAAGTTTTATAAGGCATTATAGGTAAATTGGATATGATTTAAAATATATGGGAGATTACACATAGGTTATATATGAATAATGTGTGATTTCATTATAAGGGACTTTAACACTCACTGAATTTGGATACAAAGGGATTACAATACAAAGACAATGACAGTGCTTCAAGGGAAACTTTAAGAACATAGATATTCTGAGAAAGGTATAGGGGATCTGTATAATGTGAGAATTTATAAAATTCTAACATGTATAACTCAGATTGTAATAGGAAACATAATGCCTATGAATATGGATTATACTTGATATTCTTATTGGGTTTCATAGTGTTTAATTTAGGCAGAGCATTAATAACAAATTTGACATCTTGGATATAACTAACAATCTTGTTTATTCTGAACCCACTATATAGGTTAAATTTGGAAGCCCAGGTAGGGGTTGTGTACAAAGATCTATACATTGTTGATATAAAAATCATTTTAGATGAAGCAAAAGTAAAGTTGTGGAAAAATTGATTAGACTTTTAGAAAAATCTTACTTTCCTGGATATGGTGTTTGCCTTAATTACTTTGTTGCTGGGACAAATACAAACACTGAAGCTTAGGGAAGGAAAGGTTTATTTAGCTCACATTTACTGGAGGTTTCATAGTTTAAAGCAGCCTGAATTACATAGCAAGACCTTGAGACACTGCTGGCCCGTGCTGCAGGGTCTAGAGGAGAGGCTGGGGCGCTGTGTCCAGGATTACCCACTCCATGCCTTCAAGAGAGGCCAGAGAGCAAACTGGTTAAGCAATAGCCAGACTCATCCACGTGGCTGACACTGACAAAGGATCTACAAACTGTGGTACAGGGTTTCAGGATAAATCCTGAGGGGATTTGACTCACCTTGTCACATACAAAAGTTACATTTATTGTTATATAAGTCTTGCTTTATCTTGGTCTTAACCATCCAGCAAAAAGGTATAAACATGAAGCATAAAAAGTAAAACCATTTTAATATGCTGAGCTGCAAAAGGCTCAAGTCAACAGCTTCTGACATTGCCAGATCTACAGATAACCCTCTACCATTATGAACTACTGGAGTACATTGGATTACTTAGCTGAATTCATGAACCTACAATATTTAAGTGGCAATGGAATACCCATCTCTGACAAAACTAAACAAAAAAGGGGATACTAATGAAGAACCATTTTGTGTCCAAAATAGGATAGATATACAGATACTTTCTCTTAATTCAATGAGAAGAAATATTTGTACTAACAATGTTTGAACAGGATATCATGTCTGCATCTTGTACTATGAATCACCACTAAGAAGACAACAATATGCAATGTATTAATTATTGAAGCTATCCTACTAATCAGTTTTGAAACTGTCTCATTGCTATTTGTTTCTCAATAAAATTAGAAGAAGAAGAAGAAGAAGAAGAAGAAGAAGAAGAAGAAGAAGAGAGAGAGAGAGAGAGAGAGAGGCCAGCAGGCCTAGGGGGGCAGGTGAGGAGGCACATGCTGTCAGATGGTTCACACCCTCTGGCCCCACAACTCAAGCCCTGCCCTGGTCCTCTGGCCCTACCCCTTAAGTCACATGCTGCTCCTCAAGCAGTGACCACCCCATGTTTTACATGAGACTTTGGGGGGACAACTAGATACAAACCATAACAGGGTTTGATTTTGAAACATGAGGTTTTAGGAAATTGCATTTGCACAGGAATAGGGATTACTCCTTGCCTCCTCCTACTTTTATCTCCTGGTTGTCACAACTTCAGCAATTCACTGCACATATCTGTGGTGTCTCCCATTACATATAACATTTATTTTCTGAAGGGAATTTTTATTTCTCTCTTTTCATTCTGTACAGATTGGCAATTCCAAGCTCAATCCTGAGTTTCTACACATGTCTTTTTGCCCCTTAAAACAAGCTACTCTAAACATATGGTCAAGGTGAGACATAAGAGATGAATAAAAATATCTGGGTGAAAATAGAAGAAACCAAATTGTTTTTATTTGGTGAATTTGAGAATCAAGAATAAGCCAAGAACTATCATTCTAGAGCATACCATTAAACTAGGCCCAATACTTGGAATAATTTTTAGGAATGCAAAGTTGGCAACTTGCCTCACGTTGTAAACTTGTGAATCTTAGAAACATATTGGATTATTATTGACAGTCTTCACTGAAGCATATGCCTTGTTAGGTGCAGATAATACAAGAAGGTATGAAAAACCTGTCTGGGCTCATGTTTGTAGTATTAGGCCTCACAGAAAAAAAAATCACTGAATTTAAAATAGATATAATGGATACCTTTTGCTTTTTAGTTCTTTATAAAGACAAACTATATATATGAAAATCACATTGTCCAAGATATGAAAATTGAGGTAAATCAAGGTGCATATTACAATATGAACCATTTTGTCCTTGCCTTCTCTTTGTACAATAACATAGCATATCTATGTAGAGGACAATGAATAGTACTATTTTATAGTACCATAGTGCTTGGCACAAGTAATCTCTCAGTCATTATTATTGATTACACAAGAAAACCACAGTTCAAATTCTGGTTCCATTCTTTATAACTGTGTGACCTGATTATTTGGGAACATTAAAGTTTTTGTCTATAAAATTGAATGAATAATAATACTTAATGTATGAGGTAGTTGTCCTGATTAAATGAGACACTAGTTTGGTAGATGTTACTTATACCATGCACAGAATTATATAAATGTTAATTAATTTAATTTAAACATATATTGGTGATATTTTCCTGCTGGCTTCTTGCCTGGCTATTCATCCAGGCCCCAGAGATCTGTGCTGGCATCTCCACAAGACATCGGTGCAGAGGAAGCATGTGGTAGCGGCTGAGTTCTCAACTTCCATCTGGATGTTTTTGGCATTGTGCAGACATTGTTGCAGCACGATGAAGTAGCAGTATAAGCTGATATTTTTTTAAATCCCCACACTATGCTGGTTGTGTGGGCATGTAGGCTCTTGCCCTCCAGGGACTTGTCTTTGAAGGCTCCCTAAGTCTCCCACTAATCACAGGTGTTGCTGCTGGAATCTGCAGTTTTATCTTCAGGAACGTACCTCTCTTTCCCTTAATGGGATTAGTATCCTCATACATCCTGATGAGGTCATTTGGCAAAGAGCCATATGTCAAATAAGATGCTTCAAAACTTGAAAAAAGTCAATAGAGTATTCTACAATAAAGAAATGTTACTTAGATCAGATAAGTGTTTAATGGTGATGGGCTATAGGATAATGTTGGGGAAGAGAGTCTGTAAGATGAGACTGTTTCAGAATACTAGAACCAAAACGAAGGAAACAGGGCAGAAAAGTGAGCTCAGGGACAGGGTGCCTAACTTGATTCAAGATGCAGAGAAATAACCTTTTCCGCTGAGAAAACAAAAAGGTTCAGGGACAGGGCAGCAACATATAGGCTTCTAGGTGGAGTTAGAATTATGCATTGATTTCAAATAGAAAGCTAGAAGTTCACTGTCATATCTGAGTCAGGGACAGCCTAGAATTAGGATGACAGAAAAGTCAGTGTCTGGCCTGAC
This sequence comes from Ctenomys sociabilis, assembly GCA_004027165.1. NCBI lineage: Eukaryota > Metazoa > Chordata > Mammalia > Rodentia > Ctenomyidae > Ctenomys > Ctenomys sociabilis. The sequence continues at coordinate 21,070 of PVKA01029459.1, forward strand.
TGGCCATAGCAAGATGGAAAAAGATGTAGAGTGTCTAGGTGAGAGAGACCAACATACATGACAGTCCTGGCTCTCCATGCAGTTGTCTCTACTTCCAGTACTCAGTTTATCTGCTTCCTTTCATTGCACTGAAAGAAATCATTTTCATTCCTATGACCACACCTAGCAAACTTTGTGCAGACCTACATTTGGAGCTACATTATCTGTTTTTCTTTTTATTATCTACCAACTGGTAGTGTGACCCTTGGCCCTAGGCAAAGGAGATGAGTTAGATGTCTTTGATGGCTTTTTTTATTTTTATTTCTTTAGGTTTTTTATTTTGCTTTTTATTTTTGTGTATGTGCAGGGTCTCACTATGCAGTCCAGACTCATAGTGATCCTTCTGATTTCTGCCTCCATAGTGCAGGGATTACAGGTGCGTCACCACACCTGGACTCTGGCCCCGGCTCAGCGCACCTGAAGGCTGGACCGGCGTGGCATGCAGAGCCAGGGATCAAACCCAGGCCCCTGGGCTTACCTAAGCAAGCGCTTAGTCCACTGAGCTATAGTGCTGGCCCTTCTTTGATGGTTTTTGCATTGCATATTTCGCTATAATTGCAGAGTATAGAATGAGGGACTCATATGGGGTAATATTGTTAACATTAGTAACTTAAAAAAAATCTGTGAAACACGAAAATAAGGCATTTGCTTACTGTTTATTAGTGCCTCTCCAGAAGTGTAAGTACAATTCATAGATTTCTTTTAACCTGGAAGTATAAAATCACTTAGAATGGAACTTCATGATAATACTTTTTTTTTTTTTTTTTTGTCTTTTTGAGACAGGGTCTCACTATGCAGTTCAGGTTGGCTTTAAGCTCACTTTGTAGCTCAGGCTGGTCTCAAACTCAGAACAATCCTCCTGCCTCGGCCTCCTGAGTGCTGGGATTACAGGCCTGTGCCACCACGCCCAGCTACATGATAATAATGATGAAAGGACCAGGAGAGCAGACACAGTTTATTCTCATTATATATAGTAGTTATATTCTATAATGTTATAATAAACAATGAATTAGTTAATAGCAATCCATTGCTCCTAGGGGAAATATGAGGTTGGGTTCCTGCTAGCCTATGATCATGTTTTTTTCAGTAATACATAACCTCAGGCCATGTGTATTTCTGTTAAAGACACCTTATTTAATACTGTTGTTTCACCGCCATAGAATTCACAGCCAACATTATTGTAACTCCTGCTTAAACACAGCTTATCTAACACTCAAATTTCCTCTCTAAGGCGCATCACAACTTCATGCACTTAGGAATAGCACTTCAACACTCTTCTCAGGAGTGTTTCAAACTGCAGAAATCCCAATGAGAAAAGCACAAAGATGTGAAACACTTCACTAACTGTATGATGATAAGAAAATGTGCTTGTTGTGTGAGAGCAGAAGCACGAAGGTGCTGTCTTCTGCTGCTTCAGCTGGGAAGTTCTGTGTTCAGCATCTCAAATTTTGTGCCTCTGCTCTGTACCTACTTATGAAAATGACACTGGTGTTGATTTGGGGGTTACAGATAAATTTCACAAATAGATAAAATCAGATACATGCCATCTAAATAATAAGAATTGCTGGCATATTTGTAGATTATACTAGGTCTTTGTTTAAGGAAACAGTGTTTTTGCTTTCTGAGGTTTGTATTAGTAGTAAAGGTGATACTTAATCTACTATAAACAAGTAGATTAAATAAAATTGAAGAACTTTCCCATCTCTTGTAAGAGTGTAGAAATGTCTCAGAGTGAGTTAGTTTGGCCAACAGCTAGCTTCTCCTTTCCTAGATTTCAGGCCCATTGTGTTCTAGTTTATATTTGTAAGACTTCCCTAGAAAATAAATCCAGGGCAAGGAAACTCTGTGTAAGAAGGTGAAATGAGTTTTGCATTCATTATTTCCACTAACATTCTAATTGACCAAAAAAGAGTTCATCTTAATTTTTTAACATATCTGTATAGATATAGATGAATGGTTGCTCCTTTGAATACATGTAAAATATAAAACCACTCACAGTCCTACAGGGAAGGCATAATATACTTTGTAGCTTAAATGTATTTCTTCTTGAAAAGTCGTCTGTCCAAATGTGTCAAATGGAGTTTTGATGGTCAAATAACTGCCTGGGAACAACACTGTATTTTCCTAGCCTTCCTTAATTGTTTCATTTATTTTGAAGGCAGGAGGTAGTCAAACACTAGTACCAACATAATGTTGATAATGACAGTCTTAATAATACAGTGATGGCCTACTCTTAGAACTTATTGGACTTTTAAAACCAAGGAAGATTATGCTACACTTGGCATGAAAATTACATTGAGTATCAATCTTTGGCTATGTATCAAAACAGAGAATTTACCTGGCAGTGTTTCACTTCTTTTAAACAAATGATAAACATGATTTGACCTTTTTTTCACAGACCTATGTTTTCTCTGGAAAGTGGCAGTGTTATTTTATGAGAAACAGTGGAAGTGAAGTAGAAGAGAGATATAGATACCTCTAATGTGGGCTGTAGTATGTTAGGAGCAATTTATTCCATAAAAAGGAAATCTTTTATACTCAAGGCTTCATTATTACTTCTTTTTTTCTTTTGCTCTTTTTACCACCCTCAGAAAAGTTAGTAAATTCACGGGTAGGTTTGCAAGCATTGTTTCAGGAAGAGGTCATGGGAAATGGTAACGCTACCATGTATCTTTTCAAGTGCCAAGTTATTATAGTGACTTCATTGTGTAGCTCTCTAAAAAAGATATTTTTTGACACATTTTCATGTATACATAAGAATCTATGCGTAAATATTTATTTTTATTGTTGAAATATATAGCAGTGGCATTGGACACCTGGGCTCTCTTGGTGGCTTTTCTAAGAAGTTTGTTTTCAAGGTGTCCTTCTCTAAGTTATTCTCAAAGCAGGTCTGAGCTAAAAACAAAACAAAACAACCCCACAACAACAAAGATTTACCAAAGCTCCACTCATAGTTGACTTAACTTGAGGAGGTTGTTTTTCTCTCAGCAATGTTTACTTTAATCAAAGCTGAAAACATTTGGGTAAATGCATCCATAACTATAACTCAATATTATGAAATTTCATTCTACAGAATACATTGATTCTAAAGGGAGATTTTAATGAAGGAGCCAGAGTTAGCCTTTCTAATTAGCCCTTGCCTGCTTATCTTCTTCCATGAAGCAGATTTCTTGTCAGAGTTGCAAATGTCTCTATATCTGGCTTTCTCTCTCCATCTGGCTCCTGTTAAGTTGGCCTGTCCATGGGACTCTGGGGCACTGCATAAGAAGGAGGCTGGTTAGAGCAATGGCCTTTCTTTTCAGATATGTCTGAAAGGTTGTCCCTTATTTTCAACTAATATTCTTTAAACACTTAAAATTAATAAAGATAATTTAGAGCTGTCCCTATTTTATGAAGAGCAATGTAATCATCTCTCTTTCACTTTGCCAGTTAATCATGAAAGCTCCTCTCATATTAGGGGGAAATTCATGTTTTACCTCATGTAATTTTCTTTCACATAGAATATCCAAGAACCTTAGGCATTTGCTCAAGCACAGGGGCAATTTGTGCTTCTAAATACTTGGCAAAGTGGAACTGAAAATTTTGTTTGTCAATCAGATCCCAGTTCTAGGTGGCTTTTGTATAAGGCTTCTGTAAGCTGGTGTTGCTTAGTTTAGTCTACCCTAATCCAGTCTTTTTAGATTTTCATATTTAAGGTCTCAGTTTGCACTTCCATGTTTTGCAATCATTCATAAAATACAAACATTATAGGATGTTTAGTGACTTCCTACCCACTTGTGACTGCCAGGTCTTGGCTTGATTCTAGTTTCCCAATCCAGACTCTGATATCATGGAATATTCCTCTTTGGGGTCATTAGTTCCTTTCCTACTTGAAAACCTTAGACAGAAGCATTTTAACCTATCAGAGGAATATAATTTGTTGAATCTAAAATAGGAAAGGGGCCAAAGTTTAAATTTCTTTCCCTTTGGAAAATCTCTTTACCTTTATAAGCCTTTCTTCCTTGATTTCGAGCTCTATTTATTAAGGTTCATGAAGAGAAATCCTAGAGAAACCATTCACCTAGACAGATATGTTTTAAAACAGATGAACTTTGTTTTCTTGAAATTCTAAGATTTATTGGTAGGTTCTCTCCCAGAAAAAGAGATTTTCTCATAAGACACAATATCATGGGATATTTCTAGGGCCAGTGAGATAGCACAGTGGACTAAGCACCTGATTTAGCAAGTGAATGAACCAGGGTTTGATCTTGGGTCCTGCATGTCATGCAGTCTCTGCTACCAGGGTGCGCTGAGCCTGCAACTGATTCCATGCATGGTAACATAGGTCTGTAGTCCCAGCGCTGGGGAGACTGAAAACATGAGGGTGATTGTGAGTTTGTGCTGCATAGTGAGACCCTGTACCAAACATACAAAATGAAAAACAAGCAAACAACAGATTTCTAAGACAGTAGGTATGAGTTTCTATACACCTTGTCTCCAAGCTGGTAATTTTGAAGAGGAAAGGACACACTATTCAATAATTACACTAAAATAATAGATCTAAACCAAGACTGTAAGAGGAAGACAGCAATGTGTGTTGATCTTGTGCATGAATCTACACCTTCCTGCGTTGAGGGCAGTGCAGGACCCATTCCTCATTGCTTCCCTATGTGCAAGAGGTAGCAAAATACTATTGTATTAGTTACTCTTCTTTCATTTCTGGGACAAATACCCAACACTCAAAATGAGGAAAGGTTTCGGATCAAGGAGATTATGGGGCCAAAGATGAAAGTGATCAAGGATGTAGAGTCTGCCTAAGGAGAGTCACATAGAGAGGAAACATTCTCTCAGGCTTTCACAGAAAGTGAATTGGTCAAGCAATGGCAGTGACTCATCCACATGGCTGGCACAGACAAAGAATCTACAAACTATGGTACAGGATCTCAGGATAAATCTTGAGGGGATTTGACTGACCTTAATTAGATACAAAAGCTACAATTCTTGCTACATAGGTCTTGCTTTATCTTGGTCAACCATCCAGCAAAAAAGTATACAAATGAAGTATAAGAAGCAAAAACATATTATTATGCTGAGCTGTAAAGGACTCAAATCAACAAATTCTGACATTGCCAGACATACGGAAAACCCATTACCATTATGGGTATTTTGGACTATTTTGGAATGTTTTACTGAATTCACACACTATAATATTTAAATGGCAAAACTAAACAAAAAAGCGAGATACAATTGAATGACTATTTTGTATCTGTAGATTCAAAATAGTTAAGATAGATATACAGATACATTCTGTTAATTTAATGAACAGAGGAATCTGTTCTAATAATGTTTGTAAATAGAGTATCATACCTACACCTTGTACAACAAATAACCACTAAGAAAACAATATGCAATGTAGTAATTATTGAAACTGTCCTACTAATTTGATTTGAAACTGTCTCATTACTATGTGTTTTTCAACAAAATTGTGGAAAAAAATAAATAAATATTCATAGTAAAAAATGAGGAAAGGAAAGGTTTATTTAGCTCACAGTTACTGGAGGTTTCAAGATGTGGGAGGAAAGGCTGGGGCGCTGCGATGTCCAGGATGACCTTCTTCACATCTCTAAGAAAGCATAGGCTAGCAAGTGTAACGATTTGCACCTCTATGAGTCCACCCTTTGAGCCCTGCCTTGGTCCTCTGGCCCCCCCCCCAAGCCACTTGTTGCTTCTCCAGCCATTTCTGCCCATAACTTACATGAAGCTTTGAGGGGACAACTAGACACAAACCATGACAGCTATCAACTTGAAATACTTCAAAAATGTTTAATAGGCACACCAAACTAACAAATGCAATTTTGTGCATTGAGAATCTGAGGAAAATTTCACTGATGGGAAACAGTGCTTTGGATAGGAGTGCAATTATTACAACAACTGATTTTAAACAGAATGTTTTCTTTTTGATTTTTTCACCTCCCAATCAAGAAAGCAGTAGACTACATGGGTCTAATATACCTAAATAAATGAATCATTGTTTTGGAAACACAATTTGTGTTGTTTGGGTTAGTTTTCAATCATGGTATATAGCTAGGCTAGAATAAGAGATAATATGCGGTGTGTTTTTCTACTCTGCTTTAGTGAGGGGCTTTGCTTCATATACTATTGGTATTCTCTGAGATCCTTTGTCAAAAATCTTGTAAATACTTCAGTTATTTGAACAATCTAGGCACATATAAAATGAGCAATATAAAGATTTTAGAAAATATATATAAGTTATAATGAACAAAAATGGAAAGCTTTCACTTTAAAATCAGGAACAAGACAGGGATGCTGCTGTCACCGCTCTTATTCAAACTATTTCTAAAACATTAACCAGAACAATTAAAAAAGACAAGAAATAAAATGAATAATGATTGGAAAGAAAGAAGTGAAATCATCACTATTTGTAGATGACATCATACTGTACATAGATGACCCTTAAACATTACCAAAGACTTGTAGATTTAATAAACAAATCCAGTAGCATGGCAGGGTACAAAATCAATACTCAAAAATCAATAACTTTTCTATACATTGAGAGAAAAATTATAGAAACCACACTTTTTACTATACCACCCCCAAAATGAAATACTTAGGAATCAATCTTATAAAGGAAATAAAAGATTTATACAGTAAAATTTATAGTACACTGAAAAAAGAGACTGAAAAGGATTTCAGAAAATGGAAACATATTTCTTGCTCCTGAATAGGAAAAACCAACATTATGAAAATGGTCCACATCTCTGGGCCTGCCCTTCAAGCCACTTGTTGCTCCTCCAGCCATTTCTTTTTTTTTTTCTTTTTTCTTTTTTTTCCATTTATTTTTATTTTATTAAAATACAAATGTCAATCAGACAGTTTCAAAACACCTTAACCATACAGAGTCGATGAATCAATACATTGCAAACTGGTTTCATAACGCTTTGGTATTGTACATGGTGCATACATGATATTATATTTACAGGTTTTTTATAGCTGAATTATATCAAAAATTCAATAATTATTTACCTAGTGGATGACCATAGCACTAAAAGCCGACATAATATCCTGTCCAACCACCATTAGTGCAGATCTTGCCTATCATAGAATTATGTAGAAGCACAGCGTTATCTATCCTAACTGTACTGTCTATACACACACATCATGATTTTTTCTTTCTACAACCCTTCCT
>PVKA01029460.1:0-19397 GCA_004027165.1 Ctenomys sociabilis
AGTTCAAAGAATCCAGAAATCAAAAAGTTGGTTCTTTCAAAAACTAAATAAAGTTGATAAGCCTCTAGCCAACCTCTTCAAAAAGAGGCAAAAGAAAATTCCAGTATAAGCAATAAGGAATGAAAAGGGTAAATTACCACAGACCCAGCAGAAATTCAGAAGATTATCAATAGTTACTTCAAGAATCTTTAAGCTTAGGCGGGCATGGTGGCGCATGCCTGTAATTCCAGCAATCGGGAGTCTGAGGCAGGAGGATTGTTATGAGTTTGAGACCAGCCTGAGCTACAAAATGAGCTTAAGGCCAGCCTGAACTGCATAGTGAGACCCTGTCTCAAAAAGACAAAAAAAAAAAAAAATCTTTAAGCTCATAGAATAGAAGACAGATGAAATGAACAGACAGAAATTTACAAATTACAAAAATTGAATCAAGAAGATATAACAACTCTCAGTAAGCTGATAACAGCCAAAAAACACGAAATGGAATAAAAAGCCTACCGACAAAGAAAAGTCCAGGTCCTGATGGATTCACAGCTGAATTCTATAAGAAATTTATAGAAGATATAACCCCACACTCCACAAACTCTTCAATGAAATTGAAATGCAAACAGTCCTCCCAAAATCATTTCCAGAGGCGCCTTTAATACTGATTTCAAAACCAGGGAAAGACACAAAAAAAAGGAGAACTATGGGCCAACCTCCCTCAAGAATATAGATCCAAAAATCCTCAACAAAATCCTTGCAAATAGAATGCAGCAAATCATCAAGAAAATCATACACCAGGACAAGGTAGGATTCATCCTAGGAATGCAAGGATGTTTCAATATTTGAAAACCTATAAGCGTAATACACTATATTAGTAGACTGAAATGTAAAAACCACATGATCATGTCAATTGATGCACAGAAAGCTTTTGACAAAGTCCAACACTCATTCATATTCAAGGTCCTACAGAAAATTGGAATAGATGGACTACATCTTTACTTGATAATAGCCATCTATGACAACTGAAAATATCATATAATCCTAAATGGGGAAAAACTGAAATCCTTTAGTCTTAAATCAGCTACAATAGAAGGATGTACTCTATTACCCCTCCTACTCAATAGAATCGTGGTATCCTTAGCAACAGCAATTAGAAAAGAGGGAGAAATAAAGGGAATAAGAATACATAAAATAGAAGTTAAATTATCACTCATTGCAGATGACGTGATACTTTACTTGAAAGTCTCCAAAATTTCCACGAAGAAACTCATAGAACTGATACAGAAGTTCAGTGGCACAGCAGGACACAAGGTCATTACTGAAAAGTCAATAGTATTCCTCTACACAGATAACAAGCACACTGAAAGAGAAACAACAGAAACAATACTTTTTCCTGCGGATAATGAATTACCTTGGGATTCACTTAACAAAGGAAGTCAAAGATCTTTTCAGGGAAAATAACAACACTCTAAGAAAAGAGATTATAGAGGATTTCAGAAAATGGGAAGATATTCCATGCTCCTGGATAGGAAGACCCAACATCGTGAAGATGGCCATACTCCCAAAATTTGTGTACAGATTTAATGCAATTCCTATAAAGCTGCCACCACCATACCTCCCAGACATAAAGAAATCATTCCTAAAATTTATTTGGAACCACAAATGACCTCTAGGTCAAAGGCAATCTTCTCCAATGAAGACAAAGCAGGAGACATCACAATTCCTGACTTGAAATTATACTACAAAGCCCCTGTGACAAAATCAACATGGTATTGCCAACAAAATAGATCTGAGGATCAGTGGAATAGATTAGAAGTTGCAGAAGCATCTATGAACACATTGAGCCATCTGATCTTCGACAAAGTGGCCAATCATACTTACTGGAAGAAGGATAGCCTCTTTAACAAATGGTGCTGTAAAACTTGACTTTCTACATGCCGAAAACTAAAATTGACCCTGCTCTATCACCATGCACTAAGTTAAAGTCAAAATGCATTAAAGATCTAAACATTAAAACAGAAACACTCAATCTCCTGGAAGAGAAAGTAGGAGGAACTCTCAAAGAGATACGGGTAGATAAAAAGTTCATGTACAAACATATATTCGCATGGGAAGCACTTGAAAGAATCAACAACTGGGATCAACTCTTCTTGAGGAGTTTCTGCATGTTAAAAGAAATTGTCAACATAGTGAAAAGACAACCCACTAATTTTGAAAAATTCCTAAATAATATGCAATCAGACAGAGGTCTTCTGTCTGGATTATATAAAGAACTAAGATATAACATGGCCCTCAAATTTAAAGACCCAATTCAGAAATCGGCATTTTAGATGAATACACACTTCTCAGAGGATGAAATTAAAGAAGTGAGTAAATATATGAAAAAATGTTCCACATTGCTACTCATTTGTGAAATGCAAATAAAAACAATGTTGAGATACCATCTCACTCCACAAAGAATAGCTATCATAGGGAAATCCACCCACACCAAATGTTGGAGAGGTTGTAGGGCAAAGGGAACACTTCTCCACTGTTGGTGGGAAAGTACACTGGTATGACCATTGTGGAGGTTAGTGTGGAGACTCCTCAAAAGTGCAGGACTAGAAATTCCACTCAGGCCAGCTATCCTCCTACTGGGAATTTTCCCAGAGGAACTGGAAACATTGTATTATAGTGATATATGTGTACCTATGTTTATAGCAGCACAATTTGTGATAACAAAATCTTGGAAACAACGAAGATGTCCATCCCATGAGGAATGGTTGAAAAAGATGTGGTATTTCTATATAATGGAGTATTACTCAGGAATTAAGAACAATAAGCTTCAAGCATTTATATTGAAATGGATGCCACTTGAACATATACTCATAAGTGAAATGAACCAGACAAACATGTGTAAATATCATGTATTCTGCCTAGTATAAAAGCAAAAAAGAAGAAATACAAACGGAAATGTACAACAACAACTAAAAACAATTGAGTCAGATAAGGCAAATTGAATGGCATATGGTGTAGGATAATAATCAGCTTTTCTTCTCGATGGTTAACAACTTAAGTTCACAGAACAAAGTTGGACAAACAGAAGATCCACAAGGCCAGCCAGCATTTTGTCCCTAACCTTTCAAGTTCAGCGAAGACTGAGGACATAGGAGAACCTGTACTGCAATATCATGACACTCAGTTGAACTCCAAATTTTCTGAACAAGGAGATTATGGAGCCACAGAGGAAAGAAATCGAAGTTCTATAGTGTGCCTGGGGAGAGTCCATGGAGAGAAAACTTTCTCTCAGGCTCTCACAGAGAGCAAACTGGTCAAGCATTGACCGTGACTCATTCACATGGATGACACAGACAAAGGATCTACAGAATAAGGTACAGGACGACAAGATAAACCCTGAGGGTATTTCACTGACTTCAAAGAAACATAAAGTACATGTGTTGGTATATGGGTCTTGCTCTATCTAGGTCTCAGCCATCCAGCAGAAAAGTATAAAAATGAGATATACACTGCAGATCCATAATAGGCTGAGCTGTAAATGGCTATGTTTGACAACTTCTTCAGATAACTCACTATTGTTGTAGAATGCTGGACTCTGTTGGATTGTTTCATCAAGTTCAGGCACCTAAATTAGTTGAATGACAATGGAGTGTCCATCTTTGACAGGTGCAAACAATGGAAGGAGTATAGAAAGGAAGACTCACGATGTGTGTGTATGGACAATACAGTTGGTATAGATGATGCCGTGCTTCTACATAATTCTATGAGAGGCAAGATTTTCATTAATGGTTGTTGGACAGGATATTATGTCGGCTTCTAGTACTATGGATAACCACTAGGAAAACTACAAGGTAGAAAGTATTAATTATTGAATCTTTGATGTAATTCAGGTATAAAAAATTAGATACACAAACAGCTACACTCTCTTATTTACTGATAAGAGACATATGCTATAATAATGTCTGTAATTATAATATCATGTATGCACCTTCTATGATACCAAAACATTATGAAAACTGTTTACAGTGTATTAATTTATCAAATCCATCTTGTCAAGGTATCTTAAAACTGTCTCATTGATATTTCTAATTCAATAAAATAAAAATTAAAAAAATATATTTACTGACTACATATTTGATACCTAAAATGAATGAGTGGTAACACTTTGTGAGTCAGACATGAAAATGATCAATGTGAGAAGAAATACCTTGATTGACACTGAATGAAAAGCCTCATGTTTAAAAAATATTTTATGTGATATATACAGCCTTTCTCATATAATAGAATATCTTTGCTCTATTGACAATAAAACTACATAGATCTTTAGGTGTATGTATTAGAGCAGATACACCAAAATACAACAAATGGATTGCATTAATTTCTATTAAGTCAGTTATAGGAAAATGTACATCAAATTTACATTTATACAGTTTTCTCATATTATGTAATAAAGCATTTATTTTTTCGATTTTCTCGTTTGTTAAGACATTTTATAAAATGGTGAAAACACCTTGAAGATCTTATGCTCATCAAACATTAAATTCTGGATAAATTTCCTGGGCAAAGAATAAATGAATTCTTAAATAAAGAATAGTCAGGCAATAAACATTGTGTCATGTCTTGATTCATGAAAATATGCCACAATATGTCTCTGTTACTGAACATTTTCCCTAAAGTCACCCTGGAAATGGTTTTAAGATATTTCTGTAGTGATTTTAAACTTCACTGAAATTGATAATTCTAAAATAATAAATTAGCATTGCTAGTAGATATAAAAATGATAGAAGTGGTAAACAACCAAATCCACTTTTCTGTCCTTCCATGTTCCTGAGTAAAGAGTTAATAAATGTCAAATATTTGTTTTCTTAAAATGTGAAGGCTTGAAAACAAATTGTCTTTCTAAGCACTTTGATAGGTAAGCACAGGGCCAGGGTTTGATTCCTTGCTCAACATACCATGCCATCCCCACCCTTGGGAGGTCTGAGCTGGCAGTGGATTCCGGGAATGGTGGTGCATGCCTGTAATCCCAGGATTTGGGAGGTAGAAATTAGGAGGATCACTAAACTCTGGGCTGTGTAGTGAGACCCTGCACAAAAAATAAAACCTACAAACAAATTATCTGTGGTAACTCAAGTGATGAATATATTATGATCCATGTTTCTTGACTTCACCCTTATGTGTATTTCCCAAGTAATGACTTGCAGAATAAAATTGACAACTATGCTTCTAGGAATACTCCAGGAAAAGTGTTTACCCTGATATTTGATCCATCAAACATTTTTCTCTTCATTGAAATATCTACAACTTTCAAACCTGAGCCCGCTAGACATAGTGATATGAAAGGAGTAGAGAAACTTCTGCTTAATTTCAAAGGTCAATAAGATATATTAAAGGGAATGAGGATAATTTTTTTCTTATTCATTATAACAGTTTGGTCTGTTGAGTTCTTTTAAAATCTAGGTTTAATCCCTAAGTATATACAAAAAACTCCATGTAATTTTAAGTTCAAATGAAATTAGATTGCTATGATACAGCACAGAACAAAGATTTCAGAAGGGTTTATAGCATTCATAGTCACTTCCTGGGAAGTGACTCAATAGGCCCTAATCTTTAATTGAATGCTGACGCTGTAAAACATATATTTCTTCTAATTTTTGCTGAATTATAGTCAGTTTAGAACGATAACTGAAGATGAAAAGTATGCAAAAATAATTCTGATTTATTCACCAATTTGTTGGTTGAGAGGATTGAGGCTTTGATGGAATAGAACATAGAACTAATAATTTCCATGGGGCAATATGAGGGATATGTGTTAAAATATCTGAAAATTTTAGACAGATTTTCTATTCTTCTATTTATTTTAATATTCCATGCATAATTCATCAGGAAATGTCATTAAGATGTTCTTATTTTTAAAATACTCAGGTGTACAAGAACTTCTAACCACAAGCCTGATTTTTGCCACCATCATGTGCAACAACTTCCCAACAGGTTGTAGCTGTCCTTCTTTCTTTCCCTATACACTATTTTCAGCAAAAAAAAAAAAAAAAAAAAAAAAGAAAGAAAACTAATGTACAGTTTTAAAACTGAAAATCAGACCACATCAGTATTTATCTTAAAACCCTGAAAAACATGTCAATTTGTACCACAGTTAAAACCACTATGTTTAAAACAGACAATGAGCTCCAAAATATTTCAATGATTTCTGTAGCCTCTTCTAAACACTTCTCATTAAATCATTCTCTGAACTACAATCCCATCAGTTTCCTTGTTACCTTTCGTGTATGCCAAATGTACACTTCCCTTAGGTTACTTTTTTTTTTTTTGAACTGGGCATTAAATCAGGACCTTGTCCTTTTCAGGCAGATGCTTATGCCTCTGAGGTACTGAGATATATTCCCATCTGCTATCCTTTTTGAAAGGGGATTTCTTCATCCTAATAACTATTTGTCTTCCCTCACCTTATATCAAGCTTACTTCACTCAAATAACTTTTCATGAGGTCTAAACAAGTAACTAAAACAAGAAACTTTTCTTATTTGTAAGGAATGCCTGGAAGGGGTGATATGATCTGATACATGACTGGAAGGACGTCACCACCCTGTCCACATAGAGAAAAAAGAACCTGAAAGACAAATTACCAATATAATCCTTGTAACCTCAAGTAACTAAGGTCCCCAAACCAGGAAAGTCTAGAGAACAGCCAATGCCTCAAGATCCTGAAGTATTCAGTGTCATTAATAATCCTAAAAACAGAATCCTGAATGTCATAATAATGAAAGTTAAAATTTTGAAAGATTAAAATCCCTAAAGTCTAAGGTCATTAAAGAAGTCTAATGTCCCCAAAATGATAATCCTGAAAGACTAAACTCTCCAGTGTTGAAATTCCTAAAGCAAAAATCCTAAACAGTAAGTACATTTCCTACTGGGAAAACACAAGACTAGATGAATTAATGGGATAAAGTGCTGAATTCTGGAAATAGAAATGGTTGATTTTCTAACATATGCAAGATGTAGCATCATGTTAGTAAGAATGGGTACTTTAAAACACAGTGAATGGCTGGAGAGATAGCTTGGCTAAGTGTCTGCATGACAAATGCAAGGACCCAGGTTCAATCCCTGGTACCACATGCCATGCCAGCCCCACCCCCAGGCCCACTGAACCAACCAATGAACACCTAGAGTGGTGGTGCATGCCCACAATCCCAGCTCCAGAGAGGCTGAGACAGGAGGATCACTACAAGTCTGAGCTGCATAATGAGACCCTGTATCAAATAGATAAATAAAAATGATTTTGAAAAATCAGTGAAGCATCATTTTTGGTGTCTCTGTAAGGTGTTTTGAGAGAAAATTAGTGTATGAGTCTCAATGGACTATGTGAGCAAATAAGAAAATGAATGTGAGCATATTTTTTTTCTAGGACAACATGACATAAATAGAAGAAACATACAAAACAACCATCAAAGGGACTCTATTCAACATGCTTCAATTCTACAAAACATATGTATCAGTCATGAAAACTTATCATCTCTTATGTATTCCATCAGCACAATTAGACACAGTTCATCTCTGTAACACATTTTTAGTATAGATTTAGTATAGTCTCTTGTTAGTTTTTTGTGTTTACCTCTTTTTCTTTCTTCAGTTTTTAAAATTCAATGTGCTATGGCTCATCTTTCCATAATTTCCAATGCTAATGATGTAAATTGTGTAATGTTTTCTAAAGGTTTCAAATTTTTACTCCTTTTTAACAAATTTGATAATGCGAAGTTGCATTATCACATTTATTCTGTGTTAAGTATTGTTTTTATAAATAAAATATTAAAACACCCTTCATAAGTAAATAAACTCTTCTTATATATCTGCCTTTGTGAAAAACAAAATTTCTTGAAGTCTGAACTCTTTGAGTGACTTCATATTGATCAATAACCCACCATAGATTTTATCAATCTGTTTAAAAGACCTAAGTTGTCCATCACTGTATTTAAGATTACCACTGTTATAAAAGTAAATACACAAAATTATCAACTGTAGCAGTATGTATTTGTACATTTAACATTTTGGCCTACTTTTCTAGGAATACAATTCTACTTACAACTGTTATACCCATGTGTCTGCCATTAGCATACTGAGTTACTGAGTATGTATGCTTGTGATAATGTTTCTTATTGTTGCCAATTTTATTGTGTAGTAACTTATGAATTATTCTATTGTACACTTAAGCATCTTACATAAGTCTATTTTTTATAATGCAGGTTATTCTTAGAAGTGTAACAGGGTCAAATATGCATCTATATTTATTCTTTTGAGGCATCTTCATGCTAATTTACATATTAGCTTTACTTGTTTACATTCGCACCAGCAATGTAAAAGGGCTCCTCTTGTCCTGCATTTTTGCCAACATTCACCTTTTTGTGTTCTGATTTGGGTTAGATGAAATCTCACTATGCTTTTAATTTCCATTTCTCTGATAGCTAGAAGAGGGGAATCTTTTTTCTCATACTATAAGTCATTAGAATTCGTTCATTTGGGCAGGAAGCTTTCAGTTCTTTTAGCAACCACTTTATTGGGTTTATTATTTTATGGAGGCTAAATTTTGAAGTTCTTTATAGAACTAAGGACTGCATACTGTAATGGCATGTGTGTGCTCACAATAATTAAGCTGTGGAAATACCTTCGCTGTCCATCACAGATAAAAGGATAAAGAAAATGTGATGTATTTACCAAATGAAGTATCAGTCAAAATGACAAATTTTCATTTACAGGAAAATTTTTGGAAACAAACACCATCATGACAAGTGAGATCAACCAGACATTAAAAGTTAGATGAAAATACTTTATGACAAATAAGTAAAAGAAGAGAAGACAAATCTGGCAAGTAAACTTCAGGATGTTAAGAAGGGATCTTGGGAGAGGGAGAAAAGGAAGACAAAGTTAATGCAATTGAAATGAATTAGGATATGTTAAATTCATGTCCCAACGTCTCACACTAAAGCCCAACAACATATAGCATTAATATGCCCTAATATTTTTTAAGTGTGCAAATTACTTTTATTTTTTTAAATTTTATTTATTTATTTTTAATTTTTGTTTTATTGAAGTACAAATATCAATGAGACAGTTTTAAGATACCTTGACAAGATGGATTTGATAAATTAATACATTGCAAACAGTTTTCATAATGTTTTGGTATCATAGAAGGTGCATACATGATATTATACTTACAGACATTATTATAGCATATGTCTCTTATCAGTAAATTAGGAGAGTGTAGCTGTTTGTGTATCTAATTTTTTATACCCTAATTACATCAAAGATTCAATAATTAATACTTTCTACCTTGTTGTTTTCCCAGTGGTTGTCCATAGTACTAGAAGCCGACATAATATCCTGTCCAACCACCATTAATGCAAATCTTGCCTCTCATAGAATTATGTAGAAGCATGGCGTTATCTATCCCAATTGTACTGTCCATACACACACATCATGATTCTTCCTTTCTATACCCCTTCCTTTGTCTACACCTGTCAAGGATGGGCACTCCACTGTCATTCAACTAATTTAGGTGCCTGAACTCTACAACACAATCCAACAGAGTCCAGCATTCCACAACAATAGTGAGTTATCTGAAGAAGTTGTTGACCATAGCCATTTACAGCTCAACTTATTATTATGGCCCCGCGGTGCATACTTCATTTTTATACTTTTCTACTGGATGGTTAAGACCTTGCCCTAATATTTTTTGAGGAGATGTTTTTCTATGTACTCCAGGCTAACCTTGAACTTGCTCTAAAGCCAAGGATGGACTCAATCTAATGGTGATCCTCTTGAGTACTGTGAGTATAGGTGTGCACCAGCACATCTGGCTACTGATAAAATTTATTAAAAATAGAGAGGAGACCGCATAGATGAATATGAAAGCCTCACACAAATATACTCAGAGAAATTCAACTGAAACACAGGTAACTGGAAGAAAGAAGAGGAACATACATGTTGAGACTAAAATCAATCTGACATAAGAAACTAATAGATCAAGCAAAACATCGATAAAGGACTTAGTAAAATGAGTAGCAGTCCACACTTCAGTCAATGGGTCACCAAATCAAGAAAACTGCCTTCCATACTTAAAAATATACAAGAAGGGAAAACAGATATAATGAATAATGTGGCTACATCAAGGCATACTAAATAGACTTGGGATATCAGGTACCCTGCCTGCTATGCTTTTCTCCAAACAGAAGATGCTACAGTCTAATACTTAATTCTGCTAACACAACTGCTCCCTCTCTGAGGATTAGTCACATTTCTCCTTTTTACATTTCCTTTTTACATTTTTTTTAAATTTCCTGTGCTTTTTCTCCTATTAATCTTGTAGTTTGTCTTCTTTTGTTCACCAGAGGACTAACAGGAACCACAAAAAGCCAGAGTAAATACTACAGTGGTGCATAATAATGAAACAGCTAACAACAACTCTAGGACTGTGTGTAGCCCATGCTTTCCCTACATTGCTGGAGCACAGAAGCAGAAAAGTAACCAATGGGAAATTAGCAGCCTGCTTGAAAAGAGGAGAAATAATTTGGACTAAGCAGCTTTGGACTGCAACAGCAGAAAGAGTGAACCAGACCTTAACACAACATTCTACCAGACCCTGTAAAAAATGACCTAATAGGACAGAGACTTGTCAAGGGAAGAGGAATACAGAACGTTGAGCAAGGACCAGGAGGAGCCCAAAGTGTATGGGTCTGGAAGCAGTCACCTGTCTTTCACTCTCTCTCTGTCTTTCTGAAAACATCACAGCAATTTGGAGAGAGACACCACCAAGAGAAACAGAGCAAGGAGAGAGAACATGTTAAGGGGCATACAAAAAACACTGGCTGAAGAATTTAACCCAAGGCCCCTACATCTGAAAGACAGGATTAAACTCAAATCTAACACAAACTCTGCTGCAGGGTTGGTAGTGTTATTTAATATTTTTGGACTGAAGGTGGACACCAGAGGAATTTTATTATTCCTTCTTTTCCATGGTTTGTTTCCTTTTCCTTTTTTTGTCTTTAACATATATTTTTCTTCTAATATATGGATCTTCATTCTGAATTTACTTATTTTACCTCTCTAGACGTAATTGTATTTTCATATGAGTGAATAGGGACCAGGGAGATGGCTCAGTAGAATAAGTGCTTCCCTGACAAGCACAAGGACCTGAGTTCAATCCCCAATTCCACTACAAAAAAGAAAAACAACCATATGCGTGAATACTCTGCAATTTTTCTGATCAAATTAAAAAATCTCTTATTTACTAATTCACTCTACCAGTTCCACCAAAAAAAAAATACTAATTCACTCTTTGTCTTTGTACTACTGTTAAGGACTCATCACGTAAGAAATAATCATTCTGCCCAACACTCTAGAACTCATTGTTGATGGACATGGAAATGAACATAATCATTTTCAATTCCCACCATACAAAATCACACATACCTGCACATGATCACCATCACCATCACCATCAACACAGACTTAAACCATTTCTGGTAACAAATACTGTGCTTAATTTTGGGTGGAGGCACAAAGAAGGAAACTGCAATTTTCTCTATTTCCTATTCTTGTGAAATATCTGGGTCTGCATCTATTTCTGGTCTGAGCACAGGATGTTCGGGAAAACAACAAAAACTGGGATGTCTAGGATCATATACTCACCATGTAAAGGAATTGCTTCAACAGCACTTTAGGAAATTATCATTGCCTGATTGATGCTTTCACTGCCATTATACAAGTGGCTACAAAGTGAGCACTGCACACTATGGATATTTACACCATACATATCTGATTTTGTGGAGTATCACCAATTCCAAAGTGTCTCCAAAGTAGTGAGTTTCTTGGACTCCAGTATGGTACACATTGTGCCCAAATTAATCAGTTTCCGTCAAGGAATCAATAGGGTGACTATATTGGAATACTCAGCTTATATGTAAACCAGCATAATAAATCAAACCAGCACCTTAAGAAGTCTTCAGAAGAATGCTTAATATAGAGATAACCCCATGAACGTGACAGAGACAGCTAACCCAACAGATGTATGGATTTCAACATAGCAAACATAAGAAATATGAGAAAAGAAAGCTACATGACAAATCCAAAAATTGTAGTAGTTTTCTAATAACAAATATAAACTGATGTGGATGAAAAACCTGACAAAAATCATTTAAAATCATTATTAAAAATTTCCCAAGAAATTGGAAAAATAACGATGAACAGTTGAATGAAATCAGGGATAATTAAGGGTAGAATGAGAAATCAGTGAAGATAGAAGTCTTTAAGAGGATGAAATCTGAAATGTTGTTAAAGAAATTTTTAATGATTCAGAAAAAAATTGAACTAGGAGATAGCAGCTGTATATCTATCCTAAGGAACCCCCATTTTTTTGTTTTGTTTTGTCAGAGATGGATCGTTGCTGATAGAATAAGTGTATTTAGAGAAGTCTTTAAAGGATCTTTTCATACTTGATGCCAGTCCAAATATTGTAGGTACTTAAATTTAGCAAAATAACTACTACAAAGTCAACAACATACAATTTATTTATTATTGCAAATGTCCTTCTAACCAGTTTTCATTGCTATTTTAATTTTTCTCATTAAAATGAATAAAAAACAAAAAAGAAAAAATTGAAAGCCTCAAGAACAGATAAAGTGTGAAATAAATCAGACCAGCATGTGTAAATATTGTATTGTCTCCCTAGTGTGGGAAATTAAAAGAATAAAAAATGAAAAGCATAATAATATTGTGTAAGGGGAAAAAAAACTTCTCAAAATGAATGAACAATTGGGATGAGGGAAAAGAAATAAGAAAGAAATAAAAAATGTATATATACAATATAGCTAAGATAATTACACTACTAATACCTATTGGTTTATTGAAAGGAACAATTAATGCTTAATTTCTTATCAATTTTGCTTACCTATGTCTAGTAATCTGAACAACTAGTTTGAAGACAACAATATGAAATATAATGACTATAGCTAATTCCCTATCATCTGGTTTTGAAATTCTGTATCATTTTTAATGTTTTTAAAATGTTTATCCTCTTTAAACAAGAAACTAAAACAGTTAAACATCATAAAAATAAGGCAGTTCTCAGAAGAACAAATGGAAAACAAATATATAGAACATAAAAGTATCTGAAAATTAGAGACATGTGCATTAAAACAAAGCTAAGATTCCATAATATAACAGAAAGAATGCCAATCATGACGAAATCAAATAATAGCAAATGTTATCACAGCTGTGATGAAAAATACTCCCTCCTCTTTGGCAAAACCATAAACTAAAACAATAATTACATAAATCTGCATGGTAATTTCTCAAAGTATAAAAATTAGAAATTTTATATGATCCAGCTCTTCCCTTCTAGATATATTCTCCGAAGACCTAAACATACCTTACTATAGTAATAGATACAAAACGATATGTACAGCAGTACAATTTATAATAATTTATCATGGAAGAACACTGTATCCTCTTCAAAAGGCAAATAGATAAAGAAAATATGCTATCTGTGTGTGGCTAAGAAAAGGATAAATTTGAGAATTTTGTAAGGAAATTGATGCATCTGAAAAGTATGTTGAAATAAATCAGCCTCCCAAACTTAAATGTCACATAGTATCTCTAATCTGAGTAAAGCAAATTACAAACAGCATAATAGATGTTCAAGAGAAATAAAAGGATAGTTCTCTTATAAAATAGAAGATGTACAAGAAACTAAGGGTGAGGTGAGTGTTATTGGAGGAATTAAGATGTGTTGTGTACAGAAACCTAATAACCTTAATAAATTTTAACACTAAATGTCATAAACATGAAGTATGACTAATAGCAAGAATAAAATGTATAAAAGTGATTCAGTTGAAGACAGGCATATGTGCAGAAAGATGAAGTGTATTATAAGAATCAGTAAGTTATATTATCTACATGTACTCATTCTCTTATATGAATGTAAACTTCACGTACTGCAAACATGTACAAAGAAAATTAAGCAATAAACAATTAAGTCCAGGAGATTACAGTACTACTAATTATAACACATTTTTGCAACAGAACTTATATGAATTATGTTAAAATTATTATAAAGAACTTAATGAGAGGAACTTTTCAATATTATTCTGAGTCTCAAATTATCTTTATTATAAAAATAAGAAAGGGACAAAATAAAAAAGACAAATTTTGACAAAAGTCCATGACAAATATGGATACAAAGTTCTCAGAAAAATATTAGCAAATCAAATTTAATGCCACATTAAAATATAATTCACAGTGACAAGTTGAACTTATTCTTGGAATACATGCATGTTTTAATTTATGCAAGTAAATAAATGCAATATATCATATGAATAGAATTAAGAATAAAAAATGTATGATCCTCTTAATAGACTCAAAACATTTTCTAAAATTACATGCTTTGTAATGACTAAAAACTTTAAGTAAATTGGATGCTGAAGCTTACACATGACAGGGCGAGGGAGATGGCTTAGTGGAATAAGTGCTTCCCTGGAAAGTGCAACACCCTGAGTTCAATGGCTCATTCTGAAAAAAAAAAAAAAAAAAAACAGAGACAGAGATAATACATGACAATCCAACAACAAATACAATGAATGAGAAAAGCTTAAACCATTTCTCATAAGATATGCAAGAAGACAAAGGTTTCTTTCCTCATGTGTGTTGTAGAAGTCACAGTCAGAGCCACTAAGTACCAGAAATAAGTAACACGCATACAGATAGAAAGAGAAAGTTCTTATTATTCACCTTTAAATGATATAATTATTGTATAGAGAAAAATTGTAAATATTCCACTAAAAGTCTACTAGAACTAATGAAAGAATGTAGTAAAGCTACAAGCTTTAAAGTAATGAAAGTATCCTTTTTAAAAATTTAGTGCAGGTCTACAGGGTCTCATTACACAGAATGGACTCATAGTAATTCTCCTGTTTTCAAACTCCCAAGTTCTGAGATTACAAGAGCACACCACCACGTCCACTCTCACTTACAGTCTCATCATGCACCAGGGTCAGAGCTGGCATGGCAGGCTGGGATTGGGACCAGAACCCCCTGACCCTACATCTGCCTATGCAGGCACTTTAATCCCCTGAACTATCTGGCCAGCCATAATGTAAGTATCATTTTTACACACCAATAATGAAATGACTAAGAAAAAAATCACAGAAGTAATCCTAACCATCACTGATATAAAATAATAAAGTACCTAGGAATAAATTGTACCAAGAAAATAGAAGAACTCTACAATAACAATTACAAGGGCTGAGGAGATTGCTCAGCAATATGTATTTCTGGCAAGCACAAGGACCCTAGTTCAATCCCTGATACTGCATGCTGTGCCAGTCCTGCCAAGCTGTGTTGGCTACTGAAACTAGGGGTCGTGGTGCACACCTGTAATCCCAATGCTGGAGGACTGAGACAGAGGATCATTGTAAATCTGAGCTACATAGTGAGGTCCTGTACCAAATAAAAAACCGAATAAGAAATGTTTTTAAAACTATGAATTACAAAAGAAAGTAATTGAAGAACACATAATAAATATAAAGCCAAATTTCATGTACATGGTTTGTTTTGGTTAATACATTTTATAAAGAATTCAAAATATTAATAAAACAGCAGCAGGATAAGTGTTACAAAATTTCACTAAACAAAGTATTAGGAATTCAACAATGGTTTCTGCACTGAATGATGTTACCTTCAAATCAGTTGTTCAATTTTTTCATGTGATAAATAAAGGTGCATACATGATATTATATTTACAGGTTTAAAAACAAAACAACAAAAAATTATAAGAAATTAGTATAAAAATAATACAATGTTTTTAAAAAGAAAAAAAAATTAAGAACCAACTGCTCCTTTCAAAAGACTAGCAGAAATCGACAAATAATTATCCAAATTATCCTGCATATATACATAAATATATTTTTTCTTTCTCTCTTTTATCCTTTTCCTCATCTTCATAATTTTGTGAGAAATTAACATTTATATTGTTAAAATGTATATTACACCAAGTGATTTACACTTTTAAGAACATTTCATTAAAATATGACATTTCTTCACAGAATGAGACAAAAATAATAATAAAATAAAAGCCACAAAGAAAACTGCACTTTTGACATTTTGAGATAAATGAATGAAACTGGAATGTGCTATGTTAAATACAATAAAACAGATACAAAAAGGCAATTATTACCTGCTCCCTCGCTAAAACAGTCTGGGTATAGAACAGGTATAACTGGAATTTGAGAGGAATAAAGAAGGATTACTTGGTTAATATGTCTTGTATACATGTGATGAAATATCCCACTGTACACTATTAATATATGCAATGAATTCATATTAATAATATAAAACATTAAAGACAAAAATATTCCTTAATAGACAAATTACCTTTAAGTCAAAATGTGTGATTCTTTGTGTTCACAAATATGTTATTTCTATTCCTTCTAGAACACAGTAGGGCTGATTTTTCATCTTTGGTCCTTTGAAATTATGTGAGACCATGTGATGTACATTAGTCAATGAAATATAATCATGAAGATTCTCTTCATAGCCACTGATCATTTCTTTCTTTCCCATTTTGCGCTTCTTCACCACCTATCACAGTGTCTGTAGGAACAGAGTTTACACTGGCCATTAGTTACTAATATTAGTTACTATTTTGAGTTAGAACTAATGTACAGCTTAGATTATAGTGATTTTCAGTGACTAGAGCTTTTTCACATTAGAAGTTTGATATCTTATTTATCTTTGAAGTACAAAGCTGAGCATAATGCAGTATCCCAAAAAAAAATTCTTTAGTAGATTATAATGATAGCTATATACCATGTTTTTTTTCTCTTTTTTTCCATTTATTTTTATTTTATTAAGATACAAATGTCAATCAGACAGTTTCAAAACACCTTAACCATACAGAGTCGATGAATTAATACATCACAAACTGTTTTCATAACGTTTTGGTATTGTACAAGGTGCATACATGATATTATATTTACAGGTTTTTTTATAGCTGAATTATATCAAAGATTCAATAATTATTTACCTAGTGGATGACCATAGCACTAAAAGCCGACATAATATCCTGTCCAACCACCATTAGTGCAGATCTTGCCTATCATAGAATGATGAAGAAGCACAGCGTTATCTATCCCAACTGTATGTGGTGTCGAGTTTAAGCACCTAAGGTAGTTGAATGTCAATGGAGTGCCCACTTTTATACTTTTCTGCTGGATGGTTAAGACCTAGGTAGATCAAAACTTATATACCAACACATGAACTTTACATTTCCTATGTGGTCATTGAAGTCTTCTCAGGGTTTATCTTGTAGTCCTATACATTATTCTATAGTTTCTTTGTCTGTGTCATCCATGTGGATGAGTCGCAGCCAATGCTTGACCAGATTGCTCTCTGTGAGAGCCTGAGAGAAAGTTTTCTCTTCATGTGACTCTCCCCAGGCACACTTTAGAACTTCGATCTCTTTCCTCTGTGGCTGCACAATCTCCTTGCTCAGAAAATTTTGAGTCTCATGATATTGCAGTACAGCTTCTCCTATGTCCTGAGTCTTCGCTGACCTTGAAAGGCTAGGTCCAAAATGTTGGCTGGCCTTGTGGCTCTTCTATTTCTCCAACTCTGACTTGTGATCTTAGGTTGTTAACCATCCAGAAGAAAAGCTGATTAGTATCCTGCAGCATATGCCATTCACGCTGCCTTATCTGACTCAATTGATTTTACTTGTTGTACATTTCCTTTTGTATTTCTGCTTTTCGCTTGTTATACTAGGGAGACTATATGATGTTTACACATGTGTGTCTGGTTTATTTCACTTATGAGTACATGTTCAAGTGGCATCCACTTCAGTATAAATGCTTCAAACTTATCATTCTTAATAGCTGAGTAATACTCCATTATATAGAAATACCACATCTTTTTCAACCATTCCTCATGGGATGGACATCTTGGTTGTTTCCAAGATTTTGCTATCACACATTGTGCTGCTATAAACATAGGCACACATATATCTCTATGATACAATGTATCCAAATTCTTTGGGAAAATTCCCATTAGTGGGATAGCTGGCTTGAATGGGATTTCTAATCCTATTCTTTTGAGGAGTCTCCATACTGACCTCCACAATGGTTGTACTAGTCTGCACTCCCACCAGCAGTGGAGAAGTGTTCCCTTTTCCCCACAACCTCTCCAACATTTGTTGTTGGTTGATTTCCTTATGATAGCCATTCTTTCTGGAGTGAGATGGTATCTCAGTGTTGTTTTTATTTGCATTTCACGAATGGCTAGCGATGTGGAGCATTTTTTCATATATTTGGTTGCTTCTTTAATTTTGTCCTCTGAGAAGTGTGTATTCATCTCAGATGCCCATTTCTGAATTGGGTCTTTAAATTTGAGGGCCCTGTTATATCTTAGTTCTTTATAAATACTTGACAGTAGACCTCTATCTGATTCTTTGTTAGTTAGGATTTTTTCAAAATTTGTGGGTTGTCTTTTCACTCTGTTGACAATTTCTTTTGACATGCAGGGTCTCTTTAAGAAGAGTTGATCCCATTTGTTGATTCTTTCAAGAGCTTCCCGTGCGAATATATGTTTGTTCATGAACTCTTTACCTACCCCTATGTCTTCAAGAGTTCCTCCCACTTTCTCTTCCAGGAGATTGCTTCTGTTTAACGTTTAGATGTTTAATCCATTTTGACTTTAACTTAGTGAATGGTGATAGAGCTGCGTCAAGTTTTAGTTTTTGGCATGTAGAAAGCCATGTTTTCCAGCACCATTTGTTAAAGAGGCTATCTTTCTTCCAGTGAGCTTGTGTAGCACCTTTGTCGAAGACAAGATGGCTGAGTGTTTTCGTAGATGACTCTGCATCTTCTAATCTATTCCACTGATCCTCAGGTCTATTTTGTTGCCAATACCATGTTGATTTTATCATAGTGGCTTTGTAGTATAATTTCAAATCAGGAATTCTGATGCCTCCTGCCTTGTCTTGATTGGCCAAGATTGCCTTTGCTATTCTAGGTCGTTTGTGGTTCCAAATAAATTTTAGGATTGATTTCTTTATATCTGGTAGGTATGTTGGTGGCAGTTTGATAGGGATTGCATTAAATCTGTACAGCAATTTTGGGAGTATGGCCATCTTCACGATGTTGGATCTTCCTATCGAGGAGCATGGAATATCTTTCCATTTTCTGAAATCCTCCATAATCTCTTTTCTAGGGTGTTGTAATTTTCCGTGAAAAGATCTTTGACTTCCTTGGTTAAGTGAATCCCAACGTATTTCATTTTCCGCGGTGCTATTGTGAAAGGTATTGTTACTATAATTTCCCTTTCAGTGTGTTTGTTATCTGTATAGAGGAATGCTATTGAATT